>JBAPLJ010001594.1:0-77434 GCA_037832345.1 Rhizophora mangle
AATAATGTCATGTGTTTTTCTTAATTTTTAGGAAAAAATAAATAAAGAAGGCTTGTTGTTCTGACCTTTTTATATATAGACCTTGCATTTTGATTGTCTAATTGACTGACATGCTTAGCAATTTCTAAGAAGCTATGGCAACTGTGTGCCAAACAGATGACAAAAAACACAACAAATGGCCACAATGAAATTAAGAAGGGAATTATCTTAAAAGAAAAGGACAGAATGGCCATTTCTCTGAAAGGAAGCAAAGACTGTAATGTCATAGCAAAGAGTCCATTCATGATAATAACAATGGAAGTTGACTTTGGGGAGGGGTTAGGGTTATCACTTTGGCATTCTAAATCAAACTCCAAAGTGAAAATCCCATCCATTCATCAACATTGGAACCCACTTAGAGGGCTCTAATTACCTTAGTCCTATATAGGCCCTTGTTAGGTTGATAAGTTCCTAAAATTAGGACATTATCCCTTTTTTAAAATCAGCCACATTGTGTGTACAAACATGCTAGCAAAAGCTCTAAGACCAACCCTACTCTTGGTTGAAACCATGTGGATACCTATTGGGAGTGAACAATGCACTAATTCCATAATGGGTGCCTAGAAAGGCCTATTGGAAGTGGTTTGAATTGACACCTATAGGGACAACTCTATTGGCACAATAAGGGTGAGGAGGAGCCAAGCTAATGATGGCCCAGAGAGGGTGTCTATCTAGTTCCTAAGACATAGGCAAGTGAGCATCTGATCATGTCAAGTACATAGTTATGTGAAATTCACTTATGGTCATAAGCCATAACATTAGAGTTCTCTATAATTGTGGACCATAGTACATGTAGACATATAGCCATTCAATTTGCATGGTAAAATGATACAATTTGTTTTTATAGTGCACAACCTAGTATTGATGCCTATAAAATGATTAAGCTAGATAAATGCATGATTACAATTTTTATTAGCACATCTAAAACTCTCATTTAGACAAGCTCATTTAATCCAATTTTTTTTGTGGCCCATTGTGCTAAGTTGAGTTACATACAATCACCATACCTATAACCATCTTTTAGACGGTAAAGCTAGTGGCCCACTAGGTGTCTAGTATAAGATCTTAGCACTTAACATTAAAGTACAAATGATTTTTGTTTTTGGGCTCCTATGGGTTGATTAGGTTTTGTTTGTCCTTAAATGATTTCTAGAAAGTATCATGGGCTTGGCCCTTCCAACTTGGCCCGTAAATGGGCACATTTTGCAAATTTCAATTCAGTAGACCTTTGAATTTACATTTATATTATCCTAAAAGGGGTTTAGGTAGGACTTTAGTCTAAATATTTAACAAGTTATTGATATTATATATATTATTTTTTAAAATTTATCATTTGGATAAGAAATTTACTCATTACTTTAAGTTACTTTTATTACTGTTAGTTTCATTTTGACTTATTACCTTTCATTGCAGTTTTAATTTTTAATGAATGTTGGTTTTTAATTTTTCATTTAGATTAAACTAATTTCTCATTATATTCTAAAAAACTTATATATAAAGAATTCATATCAAATTAAATAAAAAAAATTCTTGTTTTTAATTTTTGAACTAAGAGGAAAATTAATTCTAAAAAACTTATATATAAAGAATTCATATCAAATTAAATAAAAAAAATTCTTGTTTTTAATTTTTGAACTAAGAGGAAAATTAATTCTAAAAAACTTATATATAAAGAATTCATATCAAATTAAATAAAAAAAATCTTGTTTTTAATTTTTAAACTAAGAGGAAAATTAATTCTAAAAAACTTATATATAAAGAATTCATATCAGTATTTTGTTTCTTTCAACACATTCCACTATATAGTTTTAATTTACACTCAAAGACAACCATGATTTCTTATTTTGGAAATTAAGGCCCTAAATTAAGATTTTCTTAATTTCACTAATAAAATTTAATCAAATAGACATCATTTTATTTGATTAAAATAAAAATGATGCATTTTTATAATTTTAGCTAAAAAATTTAAGTGTATTTGAAATCATGTAATGTTGACTAAATTTTGTTAGTGAAATTATCAAAATCATGACATAAAGTTTCAATTGCCAAAATAAGAAACTATAAGAATATTAGAGTACAAATTAAAACCATGAAGAGGTAAATTGTAAAAGAGACAAACCACCATAGAATGCATTAATCCTAAGAAAAATAAAAATTAGATGTCAAAAAAATATAGAATTTATAGATATTAGCCAATAACTAGAAATCTAGTCTTTGTTGAGGTGTGCAGTCCATGTTTACAAGACTTAATACTTGGAAGTCCTTTCAAGGCTAGATTTTAATTAGACTTCATGGCTTCAAAGCTTGATAGAGGCTTGGTCCCTTAGCTCTAATGGACAAGGCCACAAAATTTAGAATTAAACACCTTTTACCTTTGTTGTGATTTAGCCCCATGTGATTTAAATTTACATTCTAAAACTTCTATGATTTACTTTGACAATTGAGACTCTATGTTACAATTTTGTTAATCTCACTAATAAAATTTAGTTAATATAGCATGGTTTTGAATATCTTTAAATTATTTTTAACCAAAATTATAAAAATGTGTTATTTTTATTTTAATCAAAAAATTAAATATATTTAAAAGGATTTATATTTGATTAAATTTAGTAAAATTAACAAAATCCTAATATAGTGTCTCAACTATTGGAATAAGAAATTATTAGATTCCTAAAATGTAAATTGATACCATAGGAAAGTAAATTGTAAAAGTGACAAACAATTAGGAATAAAATGCATTTAACTTGAAAATTTAACATAAGAGTGTATTATTTGTGTGATAACATTTCTTTTGGTTTAATTTTTATTTTTCCTTTGTTTTTTTTTATTTCCTTCATACTATTCATCCAGTAATTAAGTCATTAATGAATCCCTTGTATGGTAGCTCTTGGCACTATTGCAAACTCATTGCCATTGTTGCTATTGTAAGAAATAAGGGATGAACCTCTCTCATGGATATTTGTATTTCATAAGCTTTCGTCATTCATCTTTGAAATTTGAAGCAACCTCACCAAGGATCAATACTCTTAAAATTAGTTATGTTGCTTGGTTTTGTGGATAATTCTTTTAATAGTAAAAGGACACAAGAATAGTGAGCTTATGATATGTAACAAATATAGTCTATCAAAGGGAAAGATGTTGCCTTATTTTGAAAGTTAAGTGAAACTATAGACAGCTAAGAGGTCTTTTCGTAGATAGGTCTCCAAATTTTATGTCTGGAATCCTTTTTTTTCTTTTCTCTAGTCTCAAATTGATTGACATTAGGTGTGCAAAGCCTTCTCGAGTGATCTCATAAGTTGCAATTATTTTTTTTTTTTTTTTTTATTTTTTTTTATTTTTTTATCTTTTTCATACATACGATTGTAAGGACATTGATATGTTGTGCATTGAAAATTAATGTGTTATTATTATGCAAAAACTATTACATCAATTTGAATACTATTATTATTATGTATATAAAAAAAAAATATAAACTTAAATCAATAGTAAAAAAATATTGAATTCCTATCTAAGTTACTACATTGAATTGTTAAATTAATGTGTTAATGTAAACCATAAATAAGAGGGGATTTTTATTAAACTCAATAAGCCATATAGAAGGACAAAATAGAAACTTGATTAAAAAGTTGAGTGGAAACAACTGATTATGACATTTTTAGAAAGAACAATGAATATTTTAACATAGATATGGACATAAGGAAAAGTGTGTTATTTAACATAAATTGCATAAAAGAAAAGACTATCTATCTACTATATATCAAGGATATTGATTTTGATCACAAAAATTCTTTTAAAATTGCCACTCATAATATTTGAAGGTTTTTCCTTTTTATTGAGAATGTTCTTTAAATAAATGAATTCATTATCATAAATTTTGTTCCAAAAGATCTTCTAACTACCACCATAATTGTTGCCCCATCTCAAAATATTCTCTCTAAAAGAGAAGTTGTACTCTTGATTGGCAGATAATGTATGTTCTCTTAAATCATCATTTGTAAACTTGCAATAAAGATGAAGGATACCCTTACTTAATTGATTAACAATGTGAACTATATACCTCATATATGAATCAAGTTGAGCTATACATGAATTAAGGCTTAAACTTAAAACCAAAAAAAAAAAACTTGCAATGCTTTTAAAGTTTATCATACTTTTTTAGTTATTACTTTTCTTAAGGTTTCTACTTTTTTAAAGCTTGGAATATCTATAACAATATATATGCATATACATACATACATACATACATACATACATATATATATATATATATATATATATATATATTCATTTAAGGCATATTGAATAGGTTAAAGATTTTGGTTTTTCAGTGTTTTTCATTCAATAAAATGCCTCTGGTCCATTTCCATTTTCAATGAACAATAATAAATAAATAAATAAATAATTTCTCTAATGGAAAAGAAGTTGAAGAAAACCACAAAATGTGGTTTTTCCATGCACTTCCTCAGCCTTACTTTTTCTCTCTTTTCATCTCTTTCTTCATTTTATTTTTTCTTTCTTGGCCACTCACTATCCTCACACATCCTTGTCATCCTTTCCTTCCCTTTGTTTCCCTTTCTTTTTTTTTGTCCTTGTGTCTTGGTGTCTCACCCTCTCTCTTTAGTCCTTTGTCATATCTCACAATGCTCCTCCTTAAAATTCATTTTTCTTTTGTTTTTGATAGAAAAAGATTAATTAATTCATACAAATCTGAAATTGAATCTAGACTTTGCTCATTGTATTGTATTTTCTTGCGAGTTGTTTTTCCTCATTTAGATTCCCATTAGATGTAGCCACAATTAAGGTTCTAGTTTAATTGTAAGTGATGTTCTATTATACCAACTAGCTCATTTTCTATTTAGAATCAAAATTTTCTTTTATTTTCTTCCCCTCTCGAGGTTGATACCTTGTACTTGAATCCTTATTAGGCATCCATCACAATCAACATCATGATTTAAATGTATATATCAAATAATTGAAATAGAGGAAAAAAAAATTAACTAACTAGTCAACAAAAGTGTGGATAAGTGGAATAATTAATGAACTTATTAAAAAGGTGGACTATGATGATGACTTTCAATGCTTCTTCCTCTAACTTGGTCTTATAACAATTTTTGTCATGGGCATTAAGTGAAGGACTCTGAACTTTTGCAGCCATTTGGTAAAAAATATTCCCTTACTATTAACCTAAAGGGAAATGGAAGTATCAAAGCACAATATTGGTATTTCTTAAAAATTTTTATAATAGTTGGTTGCCTAGATTGAATAGATTTTCTAGTGCAATTGCAATGAATTTGTTTATGGTTGGTCATGAAAAGTTTGATCTTTTGTTTTATTATTTTCACAATATTTGGATAGTTTTTTGGAGGCTATGGGAGCATGTATGAGGGAGACTTTTTTCTTAATTTTTATTTTTAATTTTTTTTAAAAAAGCCAAATTAATTTATGTATTAAAAATAAAAAGAAAGTCATCTACAAGTTTTTTTTTTTTTCAAAGAAAAATCAAATAATGGGGACCAATTGCTTCTCAAGTAGCCAATTCTCACCTTAAATGATTTTTCTTTTAATATTTTGAGAGTATTTTTCTATTTTTAATTTTAGGTCTTTATCCTAAATTTACTAAATTACTTCCATTTCAATGCCTCTACAATTTAATTGATACTTGAACTTTTCATCTATCTTATTTACCAAATTTCTCCCATTTAAGAGATTGATTCTTACAAAAAAGAAAAAAAATCTACCGTTAAAATGATCTTAATTATTGACCTTTCATATTTAAAGGCATAAAATTACAACTTCAAAATGAAATTTTTATAAAACAAAATTAAAAAAATTATTACTATAATTCATCAAACCCTAAATGTGTAGAAGATGATTTATCTAAAAAATAAAATTATATATATTAAGAATAAAGTAATGTAATGGTAACATTATTATGTTGTTTTTATGTTAAAAATTAGATATAAAATGCCAAAAATTAATATAAATTGAAAATGATCTTCTTTCATTTTAACTTTAATTGTGGAGATTAAGAATTTAACTTTTTTACTACTAAACAACATAATGAATAACAGAAAAATTATTATTAATTATTAAAATAAATTAAAAATTTCTTTCTAATTCAAATTTAACTTAAAAAAATTTTAATGTATTTATTAGTGTTGTTAAGTTTAACAAATAAATTGATTAAAATAATTTATTTGTTAATTTTACATATTTGATAAATTTAATCATAATAAATTGTTCATAATTTATTCATCTTTTATTTATCTTGTAATCTTATGATTGATGCCTTTTGTGCAAACATAACTACAAAAATTTGTTAGCATCATTAATTAATTTAGGTAAATTAAAATTTTCAACTAAATGACTTTTATAATAAAACTTTATAGTAAACTTAAGTGTTGTTTGCCTTTGTTCAAATAGTTATTCAAAAAAAGAACTATTTTTTTTCTTTATCCTAAATAGTTAACTTAAGTGACTTGTAACTTCATTCCAAGTATTTAACATATAGTTTGTATTCTATATATATATAGACAAATTTTTTTTTAAAAAATATATTGTTTTGATAACAAATTATTTATTACTTTAAATAAGCTTTTATTACTATTAGTTTCATTTTGACTTATTACCTTGCATTGTGATTTCAATTTTCAATGAATGTTAGTCCTTTATTCTTCATTTATATTAAATTATTTCTTCATGACACTATGAAAACTTATATATAAAATTTTCTTATCAAATTAGAGAAAAAAAAAATGATTTTGTTTTCAATTTTCAAATATGAACAAAAATTAAAGAACCTAATATTTTTGCCAATCCAATTTTCACAACAAAAAGAGAGGTTATCATCAAATACATGTAATATTAATTTCATTTTCCATTAATCATTTTTTTAAAATTAAAGTATTATTAAAATTTGGTATGAGTAAAATTATTTGGGTCTAAGCATATGGAATGTATTTAATTTAAAGAAATTTAAATTTAATACATTCTACATTAGATCATCTTTTATGAGCAAGTCTTGAATTCAAATATCAAATTTCATTGCCAAAATTCAAGTTTAGTAACTACTAAATTATACCTAATAATTACATTTTACTTAAGATTAGTGATAATATATACATTCCATGTTGTTTTAGTAAAGTCAAAATCCTCCTTGAATGGAAAATAAATGCCTTAGATATAGACAAAGAATAATGGATTTCCAAATACATAATAGGCCTCATCATCTAATCTCTATGACTCCAATTGGTGAGTTTTCTTCAAATATTTATTGTGGGTTGTATTATATGCATGCTCTTTTTCAAAATTTTTGTTGATTAATGTATTATCATTTAGAATTAATATTTTCATCTAAATTTTATTGAAGAAAGGCTCCCATTAGAAAGCAAAATAAAGGTTGGGATATACTAAAAAAATTCCTAAATTTTTATAAACTTTTATAATTGAATCCTAAATTTTTTTATATTTTCATTTAAATCTTATACCTTTTATATTTATTCTAAATTCATTATTTTTAAATCAAAAATAGTTAAACCATTAGAAGTTTCTTAACTATTTTTCAAAAAAAACGATAGATTTTGAAACAATTTTATAAAATATAAGATTCAAATAAAAATATAAAAAAAGTTAAAATTTAATTATAAAAATTTTTAAAGGTTTAAAATGGATTATTTTCATATTATAACAAAGGTCCTCCATTCAAGTTCTTATTCCTCTTATTTATGCTTTTCTTCTTCCTTTGAGTAAATTGCCCAACCAATCTTTGTGATTCCTTTCTTTTTCTTTCATTTTTTTTTTTTTGGACAATTCACCACATGAATTTTGAATTTTGATTGTTTCCAATCTTTGACTTTTGTAGGTGATTGTAATGTTTCAGTTCAACTCACATTGTGTCATAGACTTGTTTGAGAGATCAATTGCTTGTGGCTTTATTGAATAGCATATTTGCTTATAACTTTTACTTGATGTATCATTTTTCAAACTTATTGCTTGTTTTGCTATTTGATAGATTTATCAAAAGTCATAATAATTTTTTTAACTTAATTTTTCAAAAAATAAAAAAGGTAAAAAAAAAATATAAAGAGAATTAAAACTAGACTAAAAAATTTTTTAACTTGTTATTTCATTTTATTAAGTAAATATGTTCATGTTAATTTTATAACTTAATTGGCCAATTTAGTTATGTAACAAAGCCTGAAAGATAGCATTACTCATTTACAAAAAAGTAATAGCATTACTTATCTACAAAAACGTAAAGTCAGTTTTTGTCCATACGATCAACAGTTTGACTTCACAGCTGCACTGTCTCCCGTATATAGCAGTCAACATGTGTCACCAAAATTAAGGGTTGCCATGTGTCAGCCCACCATTTACTTTTCTGCCCCTTTTCTTTTGGACATGCCATATTCCGTTGCGTCAACTCAAAAGACCTGCATGCATACTTTGCAATGCATTTGCAGCAGCCAAAGCCGACAGCATATATCCCATTATTACTTTTGTTGTCATTTGCGTAAGTCATGAGTTTTAAGTTGTTATCAAGTTAGTTTTAATCATTTGAGGGTTTTAAGTAATAAAAGGATCAATCATCCTATGCAAAAGCCATGAGTTTGAGTCCTAATCAATGTATTTGATAGAATTACACATATATTTGATCGAATTACACATATATTTGATCTTATATAATTATATGAGTGGTTGGTGACTCTTACTAGGTAATATAGAGTTTACTCTAATGTAAATTCAACGTACTAGCACAACCAACTTTGTGGCAACTTAGCGCAATCCTCCCTACCAAATTTGTAAGTACTACCCTTATGGAAAAAAAAATATATAAATAAGTATTACTAGTCAATGTGTCGACACAAGTTATTGAGTGAAATTATTTTAAATCAGATTACTTTTAAATCATATTATATTTATATTATTTTTTAGTAGGCTTCATTTCAATCTGAGAGTTGACAAGATATTATTTAAGAATTAATTTTTATTTTTAATCTTTTTATTTTATTTATTTTTAATTTTGTATATATTAATTTATTTTAAAAGTATATATTTTTTATTTTAATACTAATTTTTTTCATATCACTTCATTTTGATTATAAATTAACTAGTTAATTAAAAAAACTATTTTTTTTAATTTATCATATGATATAAATAGGTAAAAAAAAATTATTATTTAATATATTTTTTTTATATATTAATTTATAAAAAAATTTTTTAAAATATATTTATATATTACATATATTTATATTATTTATAAGATATATATATAAAAAAATGTGTGTGAGTGTATGTATAATTTAAAATATCAAAAATATTTAAAATAAAATAGATATATATATATATATATATATATATAATAAATAAGATAAATTTAATATTAATTATATATATAGTTAAAATAGTAAAAATTCACAAAGAAACTTATAAACTTTATAAACTTTATAGTCAAAATAGTAAAAATAATTTTTTTTTAATACATAAAATAAATTAAAATATTAAATATTTTAATTTTTTATATTATCATGAGAAAAATAGTTAGATCATAGTGATTTATTTTTGAGTTCAACTAAGAATAATAATCAATATAATTGAATATTGTAATGATAATTACAAATTTTGGCATCTCTTGCAAAGTTTATAATTGAAAGAAATGTCATCAAATTGGTTATCAAAGATGTTATGATGTTTGTGTAATGACATGAGAAGTGTGCTAAGGCATTGACGTTTTCTAAAGCACCACTATATTTTAGGTGTTTAGTTTCCTCACTAGCATCAAGTAAAATATGCTTATATAATGGCTAAGTCAAACCTTTGGTATTCAAACAGCAAACATATTACACATATTTAAATGAAACAAAATTTAATATTGATTTAAATTAAAAAATGTGATGTCATAACTTATAAACTATTATTGTCATCATGATTTAAGACTAATCGAGGGACAAAAGTAACAAAACTATTAAATATAAGAGTCAAGTACATTTATAATTTATAAAGTAATAAGTTGTCTTCTTATATTCTTACATTCTAAGCTCTATAACTATACTAGCTACATTCTAAAAAGTTTTACATACAGTACTTCTTTCAATTTTTTAGGCACAACAATTCCACATTTCCTACTACAAACAAATAAGTTTTTGTGATTATAACTAGGTGTAGCAACCATTTTCTCCTATCAATTTTTCTTAAGCTACCAAGACATGATTGAGTTCCACATGTAGCAACCCTTTTCTCCTTTCAGTTTTTTTAGCACAATATACTAATTTTGGTGATTATAAATAGGGAGCAACCCTTCTCTCCTTCCGATTTTTCACAAGTTCTATCTCCCTTTTCTCCTGATGAAACTTTTTCTCCCCTACCATGCCATTGATTTAATTGTTCAACCCTAATTATTTTGAGCTAAAAGAGAATAATAGCCACCATGCTAGTTATTGATTTTTCATGGACAACTCTACTGTTATAGAAATTTTCCAATTTTTCCCAAAACATCTTCTTTCACCTCCAATTTTTTTGGAATTGGTAGATTATAAAGATTGCATGTACCATCTTACTCATTCTCAAATTTTTCTAGACTCCTATCAAGTTTATGCTATGGACATTTTGATTACTTTGGCTATTAGAACCTTGTTTGAGTTGATTTTGTCTATTTAAATCTCTTACCTTATTTATATGTTGAAACTTTGGGTAGTGTAAAAACCCTCACTTTTTCCTTTTGCACTCACTCTTACAAATAATTCTCTTCTTGTGTTGGCAACACACACTTCCATTTTAGATATAGCTAATTGGAGTATTGTTCTTTGCTTTTCATGCTTATGACACTATCAATTTGTCTATCCTAAAGCCTATCATCATGTTAAGATGTTTCATCCCTAAATTTATTTTTCTCAATCTTAAAATTTATTTGATTTATGACATTGGCATACTGAAAGAATTTGCTAATGTTTTTGGTGCTACCATTATCATTATTTATCATAATGTCTTGGAGATGTTGGATGAGTGTGAAGAAAGAAGGTAGATGTTAGAGCCATTGAGAAACCTTGGTGATGATGTTGATACAAACTCTTGACTATATTGAAATTTGAAGGATGATTGCTTTAAGTCATGTATCCAATGCCACTCTCCTTAAGGCTAAATTTGCCCTCACAAATTTGCAACATAACTTTATGTCAATTTGAAGCACACTTGATTGTAAGCTACACTACTAAAATCAACCCCTCAAGAAGTTGATATATTTTTTAGAATTTCTCTCTAGAATGTCTATAATATTTCTATGACAATGTTATAGAAAAAGGGATCCTTAATATAATAATAGAGGAACCAAGAGAAGAAAAAAAAATTTCTTGATCTCTTGATCAAATGATTAGCTCTTGGTATTTATAGACATGGTGGTGACTATTGTTAATAGACACCTTTGGTCTATTAGTTAACATCTCAACAAACACAACTTTTCTTTTTTTTCTATTATTTATTATGAAATGACATATAAGTAGTTAGTTAATAAGTAACATGTAGTAATCATTTAGTCCAATGGTTATAACCTTTAGTTGCAACTCATAGATAATGGGTTCAAAACCCATCAGATACTATTTTTAGTTATTTATTAAAATCACATTTATTACACAACAAACACAATAAATAACCATTTGATGGTAATTGGACTATTAATTGTGTCCTTTGCCACCACACACCCCTCTTAATTCAAATCACAAAAGGCATAACCTATTACATTTCTTTCTTTTTACTTTGAAAACTCCAACAATCCCCTGCCATTTTCAAAATATCAAAAAATATAAAAGATCCTTAACAATTTTATAGCTATATGCATAAGTAAAGGTGTATTCAGTTATTTATTAAAATCACATTTATTACACAACAAACATAATAAATAACTATTTGATGGTAATTGGACTATTGGTTGTGTCCTTTGCCACTACACACCCGTCTTAATTTAAATCACAAAAGGTATAACCTATCACATTTCTTTCTTTTTACTTTGAAAACTCCAATAATCCCCTACCATTTTCAAAATATCAAAAATTAGAAAGGATCCTCAACAATTTTATAGCTATATGCATAAGTAAAGGTGTATTATAGATTGAACTTTTACATGGTGAAAAGTGCATTACAACAGATCTGACTAATATGGTAGACAAGTTTTGAACCAACTATTCTTAATGATAAGAAATGATTCACACACATGATTGTACAACATTACACTTCTCTTTTAGATAATTGATAGATTAAAAGGCCATTATGTCCATATCCTTTATGTGAATGCTTTAAACCCAAGCCCTTTAATTTAATGGAACAATCTAAACATTCCACATTCATGTAGGCAAACTAGGGTCCTTGCTATAAGACAGTCTTTTAAGTTTGTTAAGAGTGTTAAACGCTCATCCTCCCAACTTTACCATGGGAACCAAGCACTATATAACCTTGGGATGGAAATAAAAATTAATTATAGAGCTTTAATCCCACTTATGATGTACTTTGACTTATTGAACTTAAGACTTGCCATTGTTTCAAGATTCGAGTTGAGTTTCCATCATGGGTTATTTGTATTTATAGGTTTAAGACCCATCCCTCTTGATGATTTATTCACCATGTCTCTTGTTAAAGGATCAGCCATGTTTTGACTTGATCTTACAAAATCAATCATGATCACTTCATTCATGATCAAGTCTCTCATATAACTATGTCTAAGTCCAGTGTGTCTAGACTTGCCATTATATACTTAACTATATGCTCTTGCCAGAGTTACAACACTATCACAATGTAAATAAATGGATGTTATTAGCTTTTGCCACAAAGGAATCTCATAAAGCAAATTTCTTAACTATTTTACTTCTTTACTTGTCGAAGCCAATGTTACAAATTTTGCAACAATAGTGGCATCTACTATGTAAGTTTGTTTCTTGGAACCCTAAGAAATTTCACCCCTACTAAGTATGAAAATCCATCCACTAGTAAAAGTGCAATCCTCTTTATTAGCAATCTAATTAGAATCTAAATATCCTTCTATAACAGAATAATAACTAGTATAACTTATGCCATAATTTTTTATTTTCTTTAGGTATTTTATGATGTTATTTATGCCATTGTATGTCACTTGGATTACTTGTGTACCTACTCATTTTGCCAAATGCATAGACTAGGCCTGCCCTTGTACATGTCATTATGTACGTTAGACATCCTATCACCTTGGCATATTCTAGTTGTAATACTAAACTTCCAACATTCTTTGTAAAACTAATGTTAGGATCAAATAGGGTAAAGGATGGCATACAATTTGTGTAATTAAATTTATTAAGAACCTTATCAATGTAATGTGATTGAGAAAGCATTATGCTCTTTTTGTCATATCAGATTTTAATTCCAAGGATGACTTTTGCCTCATCCATATCTTTCATATCAAAATTGCTAAATAAAAACATTTTGGTAACTTCAACTTCTACTAAGTGAGTCCTAAAGATTAACATGATATCTACATAAAAGCTAATAATTACACCTATTCCTTCTTTGAACTTACTATAGACACATTTATTTGATTCATTAATCTTAAATCCATTAGCAAGTATTACCTGATCAAATTTTTGGTGCCATTGCTTAGGTTCTTATTTTAGTCCATATAAGGATTTAACTAATTTATAAACCTTTCCCTCTTGACCAGGTACAACAGATCCCTTAAGTTGCTCCATATATGCTTCTTCTTCTAATTCACCATTTAAGAATATTGTTTTCACAACCATTTGATTAAATAATAAATTATGAATCAATGCAAGTGCAATGATTGGCCTAGTCGTGGTAATTCTAGCCACTAGCAAATATATATCAAAATAATCATCACTATATTTTTGTGTAAAGTCTTTTGCAACCAGCCTAGCTTTAAAGTTGTCGTTAGTTTCATTGACTTTTAATTTCTTTGTGAAAATCCATTTACATCTAATTAGCTTTGAACCAAGTGAGAGGCTTACTAATTTCTAAGTGTTCTTACCCATAATGGAATCCATTTCATCATTTATTACTTCCTTCTAAAACATAGCATCTTGTGATTTCATCACTTCACTAAATGTCTTAAGATCATCTTCAATATTGAAGTGATATGAAATTTGATTACTCACTGATTCCCTTGTTCCTTCTATTAGGAACATAAAGTAATTAAAACCAAAAGGCTTTGCTTTCTTTGCTCTTTCAAAGTTTCAATAACTTCATCATTTTCATTTCCTTTTGCCAACACATCATTTTACTTATTAGGAACTTGTTTTTATTCTAAAATTTTACGAATAAAGATGAACCTATGTTCATCCAAAATAACATCCCATAGAATTATTAGGCTTTATCACCATGAATCGATATGCCTTACTATTATAAGCATATCCCAAGAAGTTACACTTAACTTCTTTTTCACCCAACTTTTTCCTTTTGGGTTCAAGAACTCTAACAATTGCTTTATAACCGCAAACTCTTAAGTAATTAAGGTTTGACTTCCTTCTATTCCATAATTCATATGGGGTTGTTTTGTTCCTTTTTGTTACAACTCTAGTCAAAATGTAGCATGTTGTAAGCAATGCTTCTCCCCAAAATCCATGGCTTAAGCTAGAAGTTGACAATATGTCATTAACCATTTTTATCAATGTTCAATTTTTTGCATTCGACAACACCATTCTATTATGGTGTGTAACAAGCAATTATTTGATGAATGATTACCAAGGACTTAAGGAATGTAGTGTCATAATATTCTTTTCCTTTATCATATCATAAGCGTTTAATAGCAATTCACATTATAATTTAACTTCAGATTTATAAACTTTAAATCTTTCAAGAACTTTATTTTTAGTATGCAACATTTAAACATGACAATATCTAAAGTAATCATCAATAAATGTCACAAGTATCTTTTCCTTCCTAGTATTTATGTGTTATGCAAATCACATATGTCACTATGAATTAATTCTAACATACTTGAAGATCTTTGAATACTTGTAAATGCACTTATGGTTATTTTTGTTAACATACAAAGTGTGTATTTATCTTTAGATGCATTAAAATGTTGCAATAATTCCAATTTAACCATATCATATAATCTTTTAAAATTTATATGTCCTAATCTATTATGCCATAAAGAAGCATGCTTAATAGTATAAGTAGAAACATTAGTATTATTATTAGTAACAATAATGGGTTTAAACATCCCATCATAAAGGTAACCCTTTTCCATAAACACACCTCCTTTGGAGAGGACAAAGTTATTAACTTCAA
Organism: Rhizophora mangle; assembly: GCA_037832345.1. Taxonomy (NCBI): domain Eukaryota; kingdom Viridiplantae; phylum Streptophyta; class Magnoliopsida; order Malpighiales; family Rhizophoraceae; genus Rhizophora; species Rhizophora mangle. Next base: position 15,304 of record JBAPLJ010001594.1, read on the forward strand.
ATACAAATTTAAACTCATATTTGTTCAAAAGGCTACCCAAAACCAAAATTTTCTTATCTTTTAAAACATAAAATACATTAGAAAGAGTAATGACTCTCCTAGAAGTGAATTGCAAACTACTTCCTAATTCCCATAACAGGAACTATATTAAAATTTCCCATATACATTACAGTACCATTAATTACTAGTTTCAATCCTCAAAAGAGACTTTTATTCTTGCAAACATGTTGAGTAGCCCTAGAATCAATCCATCATGTAATGTCATCTTCTTTCAAATTGATCTCTATGATCATAGCAACCATCTTCTCATTTGTTACTTCAAAAGAGGCCATACTTTTCTTTTTGCTTTTTAGATAGACAACACTTATATTTGTAGTGTCCTTTCTTTTGGCAAAAATGACATTTGCAAATTCTTTTTTCCCTTCTATGTTGTTTTTTGTCATCATTAGATTGATTTTTCCTTCTGTGGGAGGACTTGCTTGATTGTCCTTCCTCAATTACATGCACTTTTGAAATGTGAAAGTCTTGCTCTTTGTTTTCTTCTTGCATGCAAAGTTCTTCTTCTATACAAATATGGTTAGCAAGATTTTCAAGAGAAATACCTCTTAGTACCTTATAATAGCTTTTATTTAAGCCCTTTTAATACCTTGTAGTATACAAAAAGGAGGGATTTAGAGTTGAATTTTGGAGAAATTTCATTAACTATTTAAACTTGTAGTACCCTTTTATTTGAGCCCTAACTTGTTGAAATTGGTACTTGCTACTTTATTTAGGCTAGTACAGAGAGAAAATTCAAGGGAACTGTCAAAATCTGTTGGTTGTCTAATCAATTTCAAATATATAGACATTTTACATGAAGAGCATATAAGCTGGTAGGGAGTTTGACTCTAACACTGAGATAATAGTGTATTTGTGTGCTAGAATTATAAACATTTTCAATACTATGTTGATACTAAGCTAGAGGATCCACTTTTCTATATCATGCTTATTTGGTGCCAACAAATATAAGCTTTGATTGTTATGTTTTCTAGTAACCTACATCACTAGAGTTAGAAATTTTTCTAAATTTGTTACATATCATTGTTGTATAGATTGTATTCTCACGTCATAGTATAAAAACTTTAGTAGTCCACTCCATAAGGATATAGATTGTTTCCTTTTGGTTGGTTTGACAAGATTCATGCTACTCAACTTCAAAATTTGCAGCATTGCAAAGATTTTACCTTTGTTTCTATGTCTTACATGTAGGAAGTTAGTTTGGAAAATTAAGTGAGGGACTTGGTAGACCTTGTGTCTCATATCTTACAAGGCAAAAATGTAATAGTAGCAAATTATTAGAAAATGAAACATGTCTTTATCAAACATGCCAATTATTAGAAAATGAAAAAAAATGTAAGACATTCATTTTTCTTATTAGGATGGTCTTATAGATAATCTCTTGGAAGATGAAAGTTTTCCATCCTATATTCTACAAATAGTGTTGCTTTTCCTTAGCAAACATGTTTAGCGAAAAAAAAAAATCTATATGACATGAAGAGCATGTGAAAATTTAAAATGGTTAAGAAGTTTGTTTGCATCTTTTCTACAACATACTTTCATTTTTATGAGTCATGCATGATGCTGCTATGAGTAGCTTAGCTTAAGAGAAAATTGTATTGGATTATATTTTAAATTTTTCTTTGAGAATAATGCTTGCATTTAAAACCATTTTCTAGAGGAGTTATTCTATTATGGAAAATTGAACTAACTACCTACCTTTGTAAGAGCATGAAACCAAAACTTCCAATGCATCCAAACCATTTTGTTTATTATGTAGGATTTAAATTTTTTTTAAAAAAAATTAAACTAGATAAAATCAAAAATATTTTCTTTTTTTTTAGGTTACCTAACATAAGTATATTTTCTCTCTTTGTCAATTTTTTCCATAAATCTTATACCTGTCAAAAAAAAAAATCATTTCAAAAAATATCTAAGCTCTTAATTATTTGAACACAAATAAACATATCCTTTACGCATAGATGAAAAAAAGTTAGGAATTACCTAGGATCCTAATAATTCTAGAGGCATTTTGAATTGTCATTAACTATAATACACTATTAGGATCATTTTTGTCTTGGCCATTAAAATTTGAATTGGAAATATGATTGAAATTAGTATTAGTCAAGCCATATGTTATGTTTGATGCACAATCATTCCAAATCTTAGTCAGCTAATTATGAAAATCTCAAAATATTAAATTATTTGTCCTATCATCTTCACGATTCACTATTACACGTAAGAGTGGCAACAACTTGGCCAAACAGATGTTGAATACAACAGCCAACACAATAAAAAACTTGACATCAACAACTAAATTGCTATTAATTAGGTTAATACACTTTAATTAATTAAATGCATAAAAATAAAATATAAAAAAAAAAATATTTAAAATAAAATAAAATGAAACATAAATAATTGATATCATGAAATGAAATTGGAATTTATATTATCAATCTAAACTTTTATACTAACCAGATATATATAAACTTAATATTATTAATAAGGTAGGCATAAGTTATTGTTAAATAATTAAACACATCAACTTCTACAATGCAAGCTTCACCTATGGTTTTTGTCATAAATCTTTCATAATCATAATTACAGATTTTAGTATCTCTTACAAAGATTACAATTGAATTAAATGTCATTGGATTGGACCAACGAAACACATTAGAGAATCCTTAAGAAGGAAAGGATTTAATTATATTATAATATTGGAAAAAGAAAAAGAGAAGAAAAATGAAAAAGGAAAAAATGTACTCATGAGATGATAGCCCATAAGAATGGACCTCGGGAGTGTCATATTACATGCATGTTTCATTTCAAAATCTTTGTTGATGATGTATTATTGATTAGAATTAATGTCTACGTTTGAATTTTGTTGGAGATAATCGCCTATTAGGAAGCAAAGCAAAGGTGCCCCACTCAAGTTCTAGGTTCCTCTCATCTATGTTCTTATTCTTCCTCTAACTAAATCCCCCACCATTTTTTCTTTTTGGTGATTATTTTTTCCTTTGCGTTCTCTAGACTATTTACTTCATTTTTTTTTTTAATTTTGATTGTCCAATGTTTAGCTTTTATGGGTGATTGTAATGTTTCAATTCAACTCTCAGTGTGTCATAGACCTATTTTGAGCGATTGATTGTTCACAGTTATGTTGGTTTGCTCATTTGCTCATGGCTTTTACTTGGTGTATCCTTTTTCAAACATACTAGTTGTTCTACTATTTTGTTGACTTATTTATTTATTTATTTTTACAATGTGATTCCTAGTTGTGATACTTTTTACTTGAATTATAAGTTAACAAGTTAATTCAAAAAAAACTAATTTTTTTATTTATTATATATATAGTATAATAGTTAAAAAAATTTTATTATTTGTATATTAATTTGAAAATAAGGTAAATTTTTTTTTTTTTTTTTTATATTTTTTTTTTTCTTATTATTAAGTTTTGGTTGTATGTTGACTTATTAATTTATAATATACAAAAAAATTATTATTATTATTTAATAGGTATCTTTTATATATTAATTTGTACAAAAAAATTTACAAATATATTACATATATTTATATTATTTATAGGATGTGTATACAAAAAAATATGTGTGTGTATAATTTTTAAAATATCATAAAAATAAAATAAAATAAAATTATAGATTATTATATATATAATAAATAATCTAAATTTCATATTAATATATATATATATAAGACAAAAAATTTATGTAAATTAAATATATTATTTATTTACATATATATAAAAAAAAATGTTGTGTATATGAGATATATATATGTGTGTGTGTGTGTGTGTGTGTGTGTGTGTGTGTGTGTGTGTGTGTGTATAATAAAATAATAAATAATAAATTGGTTTTGTTTTGATTTTTCTCACAAAAAAAAATTCATAAAATTTATAGTAAAAATTATTTTTTTTGGTACATAAAATCAATAATTCTAATATTACAATTTTTTGTTTTAATTTTTTATGTTATCTTAAGGGAAAAAAAAAATTAGGTCGTAGTGATTTATTTTCAAAGCTCAACAAAGAATAATAACCAATACGATAAAATATTGCAATAATAAATATAGATTTCAACACATATCGTAAAGTTTACAACTAAACTAGACAATGTAAGATTAGGTATCAAAGATGTTGTGATGTTTGTGTAAATAAGATAAGAAGTGTGTTAGGGTATTAACATTTTTTAACCTAATGATAGTATCTTAGGTACCACTACATTTTATGTGTTCAATTTGCCCATAAACATCAAATAAAATATTCTCATATAATGGCCAAGTCAAACCTTTGGTATTCAAATAACAAACATATTGTGCATATTTAAATGAAATAAAATTTAATATTAATCTAAATATTTCAATTTAATTAAAAAAGGTGATGCCATAACTTATAAACTATTATTGTCATCATGATTTGAGACTAATTGAGGGACAAAAGTAACAAAACCATTAAATATAAGAGTTAAGTACATTTATAATATTATAAAGTGATAAGTTGCCTTCTTAGATTCTCACATCTTAAGTTATGTAGCCCCATTAGTTGGCATAACAAAAAAGTTTCACATACAACTCTCCTTTCAATTTTTTGGCCACAACAATTTCATGTTTCCTATTACAAACAAAGTTTTTTTTTATGATTATAAATAGACCTTTTATAAATAGGTGCAGCAACCATTTTCTCCTCTTTGTTTATCTCAAGCTACCTAAGACATGTTTGAGTTTCATGTGCAGCAACCCATTTCTTCTCTCAGATTTTCTGGCACAACACTTATAGTTTTTCTAACACAAAGGTATAGTTTTTTTTGGCACAACATACTAATTTTGGTGATTATAAATAGGCAGCAAACCTTCTCTCTTTCTTACTTTTCATAAGCTCTCTCTCTTCTACTAATGAAACTTTTTCTCTCCCACCATGCCACGGATTCAATTGTTCAACCCTAGCTGATTCCAAGGTGAAGGAGAATAATAGTCATTGTGCTAACTATTATTTTTACATGGATAACTTTATTGCAATTAAAAATTTTTAATTTTCTTGAAACTTTTTCCCTCACCTCCAATTTCCCTAGAATTGGTAGTAGATCATAGGGATTGCATGTACCATCTTACTCATTCTCAATAATGAACTTGACATTAACAACTAATCTACTATTAGTTAGGTCAATGCATCTTTAATTAATTGAATAAGCTTATAAAATAACCAAACTAGAGTAAACATCATATGATACATCTTCATCTAGAACTTCCAAGTTGTTAATGATCATAAGATTCATTAAGGGGGCTACAAGACCTAGAAGTAAAGGATTGGTCTTCATCTAGAAAAGAAAACCAAACAAAAAATAGGTAAGCCAAAATGCTTTAGTATAATCAGCAATCACATTGACCATAATATGAAATTTAATAGTCCAAAATCCATTTGAGGCTAAACAAGACAAAAGCAAGTTGCACTTAAGAAACCAACACAAGGGTGAAAAACTAGCACATCCAAAAGAATAAATGGTGGGGGTAAAAAAGCTAAGTCAGGAAAAATTTTGACTTCAATGTTTTTGCTTCAGTTTCACTAAAGTTTAATGACTACTCATCATAGAGGCTAATGTTGTAGGATGCTTGGAACCAAACATGGGGAATTGGGTTGATGGGAGTTTGAAGAATAAGCTAGACATTTAACAACGACCAAATGAAAATACTAATGCAACAATGGTTGATTGGAGGAAATGGCACTATAATCATTGTTGACATTTGACAAAGGGTGCTCTTATCCACCTCAATTATGGAAACAAAATAATAAGATTTACAAAAATTGTCTCCCTTGTCAAGCCTCAAGTTTGTCCCTTGCTTTAGATGTCCTTGTTGACATATAGGGTCAAACATATCCTAATTTATTATTGAACAACTAGCAATTTTTGGTGCTGTTGGATCTGCTTCTAATGTTTGTTAAATAATTCAAGTTCTCAAGTCATAATAAGTGGAATCTACCATTGCATAAGCATCCTACTTGTCAAAAAAAAAAAAAAAAAAATGGTAGTCACCCCAATAACATTGAGAATAACTACAGCTACAAAGAGTCGCGTATTAAACACAAGGTGTTAGCTTAGACTAATTGGCCATGATGAATTGAAGCAAAATGTGCCTTATGCAAGAGGCTAGAGCTTGCCAAAGTCTGAAGGTAGATCAGGCTTGTCATGAAAGTGTCACTCAAATAGACCAACTCTAAACAAAATGAAAATTGCTACTTAATTTCTATAAGTAGGATTTAAATCCTCTTACCAACAGATTAAAAAAAAATCATAATTTTTTAGGAATAAAAAGCAATAAACTATTTTTTGGCACAAAAAAGGTGATGCACCTTAATTATTCCTTACTTTTCCATATTGTTTCCACTAATGATATCTAGTGCAATATATTTTGATTGATTAATTCTGAGTTTCATAATTTGGGATATTCCAAGCTTGGGTCAAAAAAAAGGGTGTTGTTTTAGGGTAATGGTGGTGCTTGCTTGGAATTGCTCCTTCCAAGTGGTTTTTATCTCGACTTTGTGGTAGCTTTTGATTAGCAAAATGCTAGTATTTTTTTTTTTTTTAAAAAGATCATCATGTGCCTTTGGAAAAATGCAAAGTCTATGAAAAGACTAACAATAGAAATTTATAATATTGGGCAAGAAGAGTATATGTGGTAAGGTCAAGCAAGTTATGGAAGAGTACATAATTCCAATTTAACATGCTAGCAACCTCCTCTACCAATGATCTTGAAAATTAACATTGATAATTTTGCTAAAGGAGCTCTTGGTTTGGATGATCTTTTAACTTTGAGATATTTGTATGGCATTGCAAGTTGCATGGGAATGAGATTTAGGAATATTATTACTAAGACTGATTGAATGTTATCCCTTCAAAGGTTATGAAAGATGGGTGGGAGTATGATCTTTAATTAGGATATTTGTAGTACCAAAGTCACTGCACTCAAATTTTACCATTTTTAAGACTTTAAATTCATTATCACAAAACTTGCAAAGATATAATTTCAAAATTTAATTTAAAAAAAGATGATGTAATTTATGAATATTATATATTATCAAGCATGATTTAATAATTTTTTTAAAAAAAAAAATAAACAATTTGTCTCTTAACTTTTTTTTTGATTTTTTTTATATATGTGTACATATTATTCATAGAAAAAATAAGAAACACAAATTTTGGCTATTTTCAACAATTAACAATTAGATTTTCAATGCAAGTTGTCTTAGAGAATTTTCACAATGTACAATTTTTTTTGTCTTAGACATGAGAATTAGATTCAAGAACATGGCGACAACAATATTCGATCAATTGTTAGAGAAAAAGCATACTAGATTTTCACTTTTTTTGATGAAGTAGGCATTAGAATTTTTTTTTTTCAAATTAATTTCTATTTTTTTTTTGAAATTATTTTTAGGAATTTCTTAAAATTATTTTCATAATTTTCATAATTAATTTTTATATTTATGAAGTTTTTTAGAATTGTTTTCTATTTTTGTAAAATAATTTATTTCTATTTTTAGAAATTTTTTTTATTTTAGAAAGATTATAAATTTTGACAAATTTTAAAAGTTAATTTTTTATTTTTTTATGAATTTTTTAAAAATTAATTTTTTATTTTTTATATTATAGTTTTACTTTAAAAATATTGAAATTAAATAATTTTTTTATTTTTAAAATTTTTGTATTTTTTTTCGAAATAATAATTTTCAAAAAATAAATAATGTTATATCATTGTACATGATGATTTTTAATTTGACAAAATTTAAAACTTTTAATAGCTATTTTGTAAAAAAATATTGAATAAAATTTAAATGTAAAAATAATAATAAAATAAATGTAATGAGTGTAATAAAAAAATAATAATATAATTAAAAAAATTACAAATTTAATAGAAAATGTAAATTTTACCTAAAAAGTATAATAATGATAGTTAAATTACACATTTATATGTCATTCCTACATGGCTAGTAATTTTAATTACATTGTTTGCTAATTTGTATCAATTGGGTTTGTTGATTCCATCATAATATTCTATTAAATTGCACAATTAAAATCTTGTGCATAATTATCATTAGTCCACTCTACTAATGGGTCTGATACATTCTTAATCAAATTGATTAGTCATTCATTTTTACATTATTTGAGATCAACTTCCCTTCATCTTGCCTTTGCCCTTCCTCTCTCTCAAGTCTCTCTCCCTCTCTCTCTCTCTCTTGTTCATAACCTGTTTTTTCCATTTTCTCTCACTCCTTTATTCTCCCACACTCCCATGTTATACAAGTCATTTTGCTAACATTTGTAATAGATTAAAAATATTTTTTAATATTGTCGATGAATTTTGCTATTGAAAAATGGACTATGCAAAATCTTAAAACATTTTAGTACTCTAGCAAACAAAACATTGTATTTTCCAGACTCAAGTTTTGACTCATGCTACCATTGGATTTTACCAAATTCAAGTATGTGACTTATTCTCCCTGTTTGTATATGTTAAGTAGATTGTCTCATCAAATTCATAGATTCTTTTTGATACATAGATTTAAAGACTCATCAACATCCCTGGATATTTTTACAAATCATTCTTCAATGATTTAAACCAAAACTTCCAATCCATTCTATTAATTAACAGGTACTTAAGAAAAATTAGACAAGATTGGACAAAAGAATAAAAATGCTTCCTATTTTTGTTACTAATAAAGGGAAAAGTAGTGGTTTTGTACGTGTGTCTAAGCCCACTAAAGCTTTCCTTTGATGTCATATACTCTATGTGGATACTTGAAAACCACTTGCGAATTTCCAAGGATCCCAACAATCCTAGAGGCATAACTAATTGTTTCTAGAGACATCTTGAATACAAAGGTAGCCTTTGGTATGTTTGGAATCATTGCAACCATGGTAGCAAGTCGTTTGCTTTTTGCCAAAGCCTTAGCTTTTCTTGTGAATCAAAGTATGTTGGTTGCATCGATTAATTGTGCCTACATTTAATAACTCCATCTTGGTCTCTAGCTATAAGTCAAAGCCATAAAGCCTATCTCTTAAACTTATTAAAGTCACATGAATCTATCCCTAGGTAAACCATAAAGGGGAAAAAAAATCAATGTTAGTTGAATCTAAGCTTCAATAAATCCAAGAATATGTTGCCCATGCTTTTATCTTTATGTTGAGGAATCAAGAAATAAATCAATTGATTCATCAAAACACTTGATTAATAAATAATAATAAGGTAACCTTTTCTAAATTTTTAATTTCACCATGATTAACTTCACTTTATCTCAATGAAAAAAATGAATTTAATATATAATACACGCAAAAGAATATGAGACTAGCAATTCACACCAAATAATCTTTAGTGTAGTTCAATTTCAAGTAACTAAATTCAATACATGTTGCAAAACTCCAAGAAAAAGTAATCATTCTCTCTCTCTCTTTGTTTTTTCTTTTCTTAGCAGAAAAATAGGGTTTTATTCAAATGATTGTCTTAAGTGACACATTATTAAGTCCAGTAGCAACCATCTTTAGGAAATCCCCTATCATTGCACCGAAAAAGTAGTTCAATCTAAGTGATTAGCTTGTATAATGAAAAAGACTTTTAAGAAAAGGCTAATATTGTGTTATGGTATTTACATTTTCCTTTCATTAATAATTAGGGGCTGTGTTTTGTCAAACAGAAGTAAAAGTTCTAAGTCCCTAGGTTAATTAGCTTCCATGGAATAAGCATGAAAGTATCATCATAGTCCACCTTTGTGATTTCCTATCACTCACACTTTCAAAATAAGATCAAATAAGTTTGTTATCCTACCAAATAAATGAAATAAGGCAGTGGTTCAAAACTACTCCCTTTAAGTCAAAAATTGTCACCTAAAGTCTAATGAAACAATTTTCAGGCTACGATATTTGCCAGCATTGTAATAGATCTAATGGATCAATTTTCTCTACCTATAGCAGTATATATGAAATTGTTGCCTCAACGCATTTTAGGCAGTAATTTTTTTAGAGAATAGGTAGTAGTTTTTTAAAGAATAGGTAGTGGATTTTTAAAATAATAGATAGTAATTTTTAAAAAGAATATATAGTGACTTTTTAAGAGAATAGGCAATGGTTTTTTTAAGAGAATAAGTAATGATTACTTAAGTGAATAGGTAATAATTTTTTAACCAAATAAATAGTAGTTTTTCAAGAGAATAGGTAATGATTTTTTAAGGAAATGAGTAGCAGTTTTTTAAGAGAATAGACAATAATTTTTTAAGTGAATAGGTAACAGTTTTTAAGAGAATAGACACTATCTTGAATCTTTAACTATTTCAAAGTTCCAAAGCTTTGACATTTATGACAATAATTTTGAACATAATTGAAATGATTGATTACACATAAAGTTGTCCTTAAAGAAGCATTTTGTTGACAATGAATTTAGAAAGCATCTCACAATTTGAACCAAATGTTGCATAAATAAAGGTATCAAGTAATGATCAACATTTAAGAAATAAGTCCTCTCACTCAAGCATAACAAACATTTGAAATGTAAACATTGGGCTCAATTAAGTATAATAAGTAGTAACTAAGAGGAGATAGTAGTAAAAATTCAAGTTAATTTTCTAGACTTGATTCAATCCATTAGAAATGAAGAAATTCATATGTTATCTACAAGACATTTAAATTGGAGAGAATAAAGTGCAATTGTATTATCATCTTCTCCATATCCTTGCTTTGCTTTTTTCCTTCCACGAGGTAATGGTCTCTTGCCTTCACGAGGAAACTAGCAGCAATCCACATACTTCTCCTCATAAGATAAATGTGGAAAGAAAGAGAGAGAGAGACAAAGAGACATAACAAACATCATATGCATCCAAAACTAGAAATATTGATGTAGAGTATTGGCAATATGCCACATTGCACAACTAGTTTACCATCCACAGAAAGATTTTAATGCCAAAATCTCACCTAACTAAAATGTAAAGCTTTAGAGTTTAAGAAGTATAATGAAAGACATTTCAATAGTTTAAGAACTAAAATGCCAACATTATTTTTGAGTATGAAATATGGAACATTTTGGATAGAAAAGATGCAAATGTATAGAGAAAATTTGATGTAAAATAAGATGGGAAACTTGGAATGTAGGGTTTTAATGTTTACTATTTAGTTGCAATGACCTCATCCTTGAAGGGGAGCATCATCCAACAAAAGATAAATATAACTTTTGATCTAAACTTATAAATATTTAAAATAAAGTAATAAACTAAAAATAAGTAAAAATGAGAAATAAATTACATACTAGTAAAGATTAAGATTAAGAAGAAAATAGGAGAAAATCTCAATGTGTGGACTGTGTGTGTCTCCTAAGGATAAATGGGCCCTTTGTTGTAATTCTTGATTGGCAACACTAAAAGCATCATCTAGTGAAGGAGCTATTGCTATTTTTAAAGGACACATGTCAAAATAAATGTTTAGCTTGAGATTTTGTTATTGTAATTTTTGGAACATTACATAAAAATGTTGGGCTATTACTATAGCTTGTAGTTCCATCCTCTTTTGCAATTCTTACATATGTGCTTCAAGTGTCTTTTGCATCTTAACTTCCATATACTCCCTAATAGATTGCATAAAGTCTAGTGGAACTTTTGTAGCATCTTTAACAACTAATTTGCCTTTCAAAGTTGTGTGATTCACACCTCTTCCATATAGCCTCATCTTCCTAGAATGCTCCTCCCCATAACTGTAGTAAAGGCATTTACATGACTTTGGCTATTTGTTATTTCCCCGTAAGCTTAAAGCTCCTTAATTTGATTTTGGTTTCAAAGCAAGTCAAGTTATAAGAGAAAAAATATAGTTTTACTATAGGTCATAGACAAAAAAACATGGAAAATAAAAGAAAATGTTTACAATTTGCTAAGATATTTGATCTAATAACTTATATTCTCTGTTAGATTGTCTTTTATGAGTAGCCTTAAATATGTCAAGTTGAGATGGAGAAGTTTTATTTGGATATTCAACCTTATGATACAATTGCAAATAATGAAATGTAAAGAAACAAATTTAAATAAAGTAAATTAAAGGTACCAAATCATGGTGATATGGATAATAAGATTAATATAGCACATATAACAATTGAATATATTATTGGTGTTTTTGTAATTTACGTATCAATTGTTCTTGTATCCTTATGAAACTCCTTTTACCTATAGTGTGCATTCTTATTTGCTTTTGGTAATTATTAATGTTGGTTCTAACCACTACTTGTAATTATTGGGAAGGAACAACAAAAAGTCCAAATATATTAATATAAAACCAAAAGGAAATATTTGGCAATTAAGGAAGAATAGAATAATATTAAACTTTTGTTTCTTTAAAATTTCAATATTACAACAAATTTCTAAATTGATCCAAAGGTATATGAGATAGACGGTTTCTCATTCTCTCTCCCTTAAACTTATACTTCTTATATTGTTGTCTCTTTAACTTGCACTTATAAGCCCTCTAACTTGCTTTAATGGTACTTATTACCCATTTTTTTGCCTTCCTCAAGAACCAAATATTTATTCTATAATCAATTAAAATGTGAAAAAAGTTAATAGTAATGAATACATTTTCATGGAGATAAGGAAGAAAATTTCCAATATACATTACCTACACAAACTTCTATAAAGCATTCTTTCTCAAGATCAAGCACATGTCATTTCTGTACATATAAAGGTATCAATTTGACATTCCTAGCCAATGTCCTAAGGAATTGCTAAACTCACATAGAATTTTATCATTTGGGCTTATAGGTTGATTTTCAACATTTAGGAAATAAGTTTCTTTTCGTCTTCTTGTCTAGCATGTACTGCTCTTATTGTCATTGATTCTTTTCTATTTTTATGCACTGAAACAATATTAGTGAAAATATTTAAGTATTCAATCTAATAATTAAGGTTTTAGTAAATCACATAACTAAGAGATACCTCTTTTAATTACCTTAGATAGCTCCTTCTTCTTGTTGCCCTTGTCTTGATTCTACCTCCCTAGAAGGTTGTGCTCTCATTTCATCAGAAGCTATCCCTTTTGATTATTGATTTTAAAAATTTGTGTGTATTTAAGGTTGTTGCCCACATACACTAGTTGTATGCATTGCTGGCTATCCATCTCTCGCTTCAGATATCTCAATGGAGTGTGACCCACCACTTGGAAGAAAAAAACTCAATTTGACAATATTTGACTGAGGGGTTTACGTCTCTTCTTGTGTAGGGGCCTCTTTTGTTAACATTCACTATCTTAAAATACTCAAAAAGGAAGTTGTAACCTCTTTAGTAGTAGATGAAGCCTTCTTTCTCCAAGTAATTTTCTTCTTCATGGCTAATGGCTGTAAAATGATTGTGAGGAATTAAAAATTAGAAAAATAGTATAATAATGACAATTGTATTTTTGACATACTATTTATATATTATGCACATTATATTTTACAAAATCAATGAATAAATTATAGTTTAGTAATGCAACAACAAAAAAAGAAAAAACCTCAAAGTGACAACTCCTAATGAACATATTAAAGATCTAAATAAGAAAAAGAAATAAAAAACTTATTAACATATTTTATCTAATCATTTGCATTCATGCACTCCTAAAGTGTTGCATCATCATCTGCATTGTCATGCAATTGCTTTAAGCCTATTTCAAATAGTAAATCATTTGTGCATATGTTAATTATGGTACTAGGCATGTTTTCTCTTATCAGACTAGATTGCTTAATGCTACCAATGCCTCCCACATTTGAATCTGCTACATTTGGCCCCCCTCAGAATGTATTTTATACACTTACATTTCTTCTTCATCCAATCTAAATAATCCTTTAGGAAGTCTATGCATTACACAATAAATGTCTTTCTTAGTCCTCTATAAAGAATGCTTGGTGAACTTAAGATGCTAGCATAATTTAATGAAGTTAACCTATGCAAGTCCATAGCCATCATTCTCCAATTCAAACCAATCAAATTCAAACAAAAACATCAAATTGACTTTAGTAGTCCAATTCAATAATTTATACCATTGACCCATAATAACTTACTTCTCTCTTCACTAGGATTTGGACTTTTAAACTAGCAAAACTATCTTCTAATATTGTTAATGTAATACCATTGTTTTGTAACTTACACCTTGCATCTTGTTCTCTTATGTAGAATTTGTAGCCATTAATGACATAACCACTATAATGGTTAACCACAAATTAGAACCAATAGATAACCATTGTATGTAGGAAGAAACTTCCTTAGTTACGACTTGCTTGAAACCAAGTTGAAAAATTTTGACTCTGATTTTGTGCTTTAATCCATTTCTTTCTTTTTCATCCACTCATTAGTTGCCTCTATTCTCTACAATATAGCTAACAATGAGCAATAAAAAAAACTATATTTTAGGGAGGTAATATTAAATGACAATTTAAAGTTTGGTTTAGCTTACTTACTCCATATATCTCTCAACTTCTTCATCTCCACAACTAAATAATGCATATTTGTGTGCTTATTTAAAAGAAATAGCATTCAAAGTAATGACCTTACCTTTATTTTTCCATTTACTCCCAATTGCTTGACTTTTAATTGGAAATAAAGGTGTTTTCTCCTTCATTATTGTATTAGACTATTAATGATATCTTGTAAAAGAAGTTTTAACCCCATCATGCATATATCTTGAGCAAAATACCAAACATTCTTCAACCAAATACCCTTTTACAATGAACCTTTAGGTTGACTTCACAATTTAGAGGAAAAAGCATCTCTAGTTGACATAGTGTTTCACTAATTTTGTCTTGTAATTGACCTAAGTCTTTTAACTTCACAACATTATTGTATATTGATTTAAAATATAATCCCAAATCTTGTCAAGATCATAGCAACATGCTTTGGTAGTGTCTTTTGAATTGTAATTAGAAGAAGGTAATGCATTAATAAGTGTACATCATGACTCATACCCCACAATTTTCTTCTAATTTTCATTCATAAGTTTGGAAATATTGGATTCATAATGTTGTGGAAGTTTGGCACCTTTTATAATGGTGCAAAATATGGCTTTCTCCTCTAGCATCATTGAATAACATGTTTTGGATAAATAAATGTGTTGACCATCATTAGAAAGAATAGCTTGAAACTCTTTTTTGATTCCCATGTCCTATAAATTAAAATGAGCTTTTACATGATCCTTTGTTTTACTAGGAATGTCCCAAGAATGTTGTCACAAATGTTTTTCCCTGTATGTACCACATCTAAATTATTTCAACATTTATTACTCTCTTAATATAAAAAACAAAAAATATAGAATTTTTCTTCCATGGACTGTCAAAGATTGCCTTTTGCTTTTTCCCAAATTAGACAACTTTGTTGCAATCTCTAACCCTAACAATGGTGTTGGAGCATACCATTGAAAGATTTTCCATCTCTTCTCTAAGGGTGTTTAGCATCTAAGAACCTACAATGGTCCTTATAACATGTTTTTTTAATATGATACAAACATTTGGAAATATCATAATTACATGTAGGACATGCTAGTTTTCATTTTATACTTAACCCTAATAATATTGCATGTGCTGAAAAATCACTAAAAGTCCATAACAAGTTTGTATGCATTTGAAAAGATTACTTATTGTATGTATTATATGTCTACAAATCATACTCCCATAACTCTTTTAATTC
This sequence comes from Rhizophora mangle, assembly GCA_037832345.1. Lineage (NCBI taxonomy): Eukaryota > Viridiplantae > Streptophyta > Magnoliopsida > Malpighiales > Rhizophoraceae > Rhizophora > Rhizophora mangle. The sequence continues at coordinate 31,028 of JBAPLJ010001594.1, forward strand.
TTCAATCAATGGTTGTGAAAATACATCAATCACTCTCCTAAGTAAATTAAGGCTAGGAATGATCATATTGAGCATCATATATTCTAGTTTCATAGAGAGTCATGGTGCTAGATTGTAATTAATGAGCACAACTAGGCATGTGCTATGTATAATGCCCATGGTTTGAAATGGATTAAATCCATCACTAGCCAAACCTAATCTCACATTTTGTAGTTCTTTTGCAAAAGATGGATACAACATGTCAAAATGTTTCCTAGTTTCACCATCAGCAAGATGTCTCATATTACCATCCGTAGGTCAATTTTTTACATGTCAAACCATATCATCAACCATTTTTGGGCACAAGAAAGGTCTTTGAAATATCTCAAAATTTCAGCTAGCACATGATGGACTTTTAACATTGCATTAAAGATTTCATCCCCTTCAACTTCCTTTATGTTTTTCCACCTAGTAGCCTTGCATATATGATGGCTCTCTGCCTTTTTATGCTTGTCCCAAAAAAGCATATAATCATTGGGAGATGCTTGAATTTTTTTTTGTAGTTAAGTTTTAGTTTTTTCACCATAGTTTTAACTTCATGAAACAAACTAGAAACCTTAGCATTAGGAAATGTCTCCTTGATTAATTCCAACATATCTCCAAATGTTGCATTACTCAGACCATGGAGACACTTAAGAAGATATAATTTAATTGTAAATGAAAACCTTAAGGTCTTTTATCTAGGGTATAATTCTCGTTGCCCTTAACTAACTTGTAAAACTTTTTAGTTTATTCATTGGGACTCTCTCTAACATTGCCAAAATCTGCTAGTTCTCTTACATCTCCAAAGGTATCATTTGAAAGCCCTTTAATATCAACATTTTTATCAACTTTAATTTTGGCATCATTTATTGCCCTATTTGATTGAGGTTCCTTACCATGGAAAATCCATATTTGATAATCCTATATGAACTCCTAAATGACTAAATGTTCATAAAACATAGCTTTATAATACCAATAACAATAACAATATTTTTTCTACAAGGGTAAGATATCTCATCTCCTTTAGTGGACATAGCAAAAGCCATATTTAAAAAATCTTCAACTTTAGTTAAGTATTCATTTTTCAATTCATCAAAATCCATCCATCTTCTATCTTCCATGTTAATTAAGAAATCTTCAATCAAACATCCAAATAAAAGAAAGCGAAAGGAGGAGGGAAAAAAAAAAAACAATGTTCTTTTTAATGTTCTCTATTAGATTTTTGTTATAAACAAATATTACAAGAGTATGAAAAATGAACACAGAAGAAAACAAAAAAAAAAAAAAAAAAATGTAATACCATATTTCTCTGCAATTTGACTTAAAAGTTGATTGCTCATTTTAAAAGAAACCACTCTGGACCACAAAAATTGTCGATTTTACCAACGTTAGACTCCACCTATAATCATTCTACAACATTTTGAATTTGAGTGTTTATGATTTTTAAAATTTACACCTGGGTTTCTTGAAATGAAAAGAAAAAAAAAAAAAACCCTCTCATCTTGGTCCATTCAAAAAGGTTGTCTTATGAAAATTTAAAAGCCACTAGGTAAATAGCCTACTAATACAGCACATGTTATAAAAAGTCTAGAGTAAAGGACTATAAAGATTTTTTCCTTTCTAATTTTTCTTGCCTTGCTTTTATTTGTTGAACCACTAGCTTGACTAAAGAAATCAATTTTTTGGTATTTGGTGCATGTATATGTGAACTTCAAGAATATTATGATATCATATTATTTTTTAATCTTATATTATGACTTATGTTGTGATCTTGAATTAGAATAGGAGAGGTGAGGGTGTTAATAAAAAAAATTGTTGAAGATAGACAAATTTAGACACAATTTATAAAATAATATAAAATTATTATAATAATATAAAAATAAGTGTGAGAAATAAAAAGATTTTTATCTAGTATTAAAAATATAAACCTTAGTTTCACATATTTATGAATCTTATAACCTTGTAAAAAAGAAGTCCAAAAACAACCCCCCCATATGTATAAATGACATAAATTTATGTTTGATATGAAAAGTCAATGCATGAGTACTTTTGTGCCATTCCAACAGCTTGACACATGGTTATTTTGACTTCTCAAAACATTAAAACCCTCTTCCTAGTGAAGAAAGAGTGAAAAAGACAAGAATTTCTGAATCATAATTTTGTAGAAACTCCAACAATTCACAACGGATTTAACTCACAATAACTTTACAATTCACACAAGGACCATGTTCTCTAAACTTCTTGAAGTTTAAAGAAATCCATTAAAAAGAATTTCCCAAGGAAAATCCATGTTCATGGTTGTTCACTCTTCTCATCCTAAACCCTTCATGTAGAGAAGATACCATAATCATGATTCTAGGAAAGAAAAAATTCTAGACTAGTAAATTAGTAACATCATACCAATAGTTGAAGTAGACTGACCAAAGATATAAAAAAATCACACTAAAGTAGTTGCTTCACTTGAAGATAAGGTAACAACAAAAAATGTATTTAGCAAGAATAACAAATATTACTAACAGAAAGTTTTATGCAAACAAGGACAGCAAAACTACTAGAGAATGAGTTAATACCAATTCCATGCATCAGATCATAAAGAGGTGATGATCAATTTCAAAAGTTTTAACAAATGTACAAATCCATAAAACAGTAAGAAAAATATACAAACCAGGTTAGGTTGGTTAACTAGTTAATGCTAGTAGGGGAGGCTGAGGGTTCGAATCCTCCCTTTTGTGCTTTTTGGCTATTAAGAACTACTGTGGAAAATATTGATGCAAAGTCAAATAGGGAATCCAAGAGGGGACAAAGTTCAGGTCCAAAAAATGAGGTGATTCCTAATGTAGTGGAATAGCAGAAGACAAAAAATCAAGTGAATATAGAAAATGTTGATGGGAAGTCAAAAAGGAAGTCCAAGAGGAAACAAAGTTCAAGTCCAAAAAACAACTATTTGATGAGGTGATTCCTAATGTAGTGGAGTCTGTGCAACAGAAGACAGAAAGTGAATTTAATGCAAAAAATATTAAAGAGCAAAAAAGGAGATCCAAGAGGAAACAAAGTTTAGATACAGATAGCCAACTAAAATTATGATCTAAGATTGAGGATGTTGGTCATAAGGCTCCAGAGATGGACTAGAGGAAGGAAGATTCTTCAATTGATAAAATTCATAAGAGGGAAAGCAATATGCCTTTAAAGAAGGGAAAAGAATTTCAGAAAAGCATAGAAACAGTACCTCTCTTTTGCCTACATATAGAGAACTTGAGGAGGTCATGGATCAGAAGTCAAGAAAGAAATCAAAGAGGAAACATAGTTCAGATCCAAAGATCTCATCAAAAGTGCAATTTGAGATCAAGGATGTTGGCCACAAGCCTTCAGATGTGGGCACAAGGAGGTCCTGGATCAATGCTACAAATGCACAGGAAGATAACTCAGTATAACTCCAGTTGGTATCTAGGATCAGAACTGCAGTAGGAAAGAATATCACCATTTTTCATGTGGTGCACATTGAAAACCAGTTCCCTAGTGTTACATACATGGTTAGATAGTCAGCTTGTGTCAGGGAATTGTTTTTATCTCCAAAGGTTCCCAAATTGGCAGATCTCTCACATCAAAAACAAAAACAAAATGGTAAAGTGCAGATTGAAAGGCAGACAAAAAGGAAAAAGTGATGAGATGCCTATATGTAAAAGGCAAGAAATAGAGGTTTGCATGGATTAAGCCATTTATATCAAACAGAACTAAAAAACAAAAATGCAGGGACCTCAGGTGTAGACAGACAACAAAAAGTTGTGACCATCCAAATTGGTATTGTTCAAATGCAAGGATTTTAGGTATCAAGTATTTTACCAGCAAGAAAAAACTGAATCAAGTAACTAATACCCCACAATCATGAATCAAACTACAGAAAAAAAACCCTCTCGCTGGACACTTAATTTGGTAAGTACAACTTTCAGATCACAGAAAACTCAAGCAAACCCATAAAAGTAAGAAAAATTTGCAAATACAACATGATAAATTACCACAGAAACAATACTAGTTGGAATTCATTCATTAAACTCTAACCTAACAAGAACGGCTTTGCTCAAAGATTCCTTCACTTGCAAAAGTAAAAATCATCCTATTCCCAAAAGCACTAATATCCAAAGCAACAGGGTTTAAAAAAAGAGGAAATTTTTTTGACATAAAATCACCATAGCGACTACATTCATGGGTATGTTATGTTTCAGAAGAACAAAGCAATACAATAACTAACATCTCCAAAGCACTCATTCCCAATGGAAGCAAGCAGTAAACACCTACACACTACTAAATCACATCAAAAGCCTGAAAATCATAGTGCTCATAAGCTTACCTCTGTTCCACATCAGAGGAACCAAAAACCTGAAAATCACAGCAAGAAACCCACAAAAAGATTGAATTCCCAAGACTTTGAAATCTTCAAATGAAAGAAAAGAAAAGAGAGATGGGCAAAGCCATGGCCTCTAATTAACAACCTTCACAAACAAGCACTAGGCAACACAACCGATGGGAGCCAGAACATGACCTTTTTTGAGGAAACGGGCAACACAGCCGTGAGGGAGTGAAAAATATGAATCAAGGTTTTGATTTAAAGAAGGGGAAGCAGAAAGAGTCCTTGACCTGACAATGACATGATGAACGATCAGAGTTTGATTCGAAGAGGGGAAGAAGGAGAAGGAGTCCTCAACTTGATGACGACAAGGCAAACAATTGGAATTGGAAAAGTTGGAACTTAGTGGGAAATGGAACTGGATGGAGATGATGCCCAAGGCAAACAACTGGAAATAGAAATGGAATGGGATGAAAAGCAAAACCATATTTGTTATAATAAAAAAAATGATTTATTTTAACAAAGGAAAGCAATAGTTAGTAGTGATTTTAAAATTTTTACTTTATTTCTTTAAATTTGAAAAAAAAAAAAAAGAGTAAGTTATTGTTTTATACTACTACCTTATGAAAAAAAAAAAAAAAAGGACAATAGTTTTAAAATTATTACTTTTAACCTTTCTTTATTAACACAAAAAATTAAACAACGATTTGAAACTGTTGTTTTTTTTTTCATTTCAAAAAAAAATTTATGTAGCAGTTCAAGACTACTACTTTTTTTATTCTTAAAAAAAAGAATAAACAATAGTATTAAATTGTTATCTTATAATATTATTTTTAAGAGAAATATGCAATGGTTTAGAATTGCTACTTTAGCTTTTTTTTTTTTTTTTAAATTATACAATGGTTTCGAACTATTGCCTTATTCTTTTTTTATTTTTTTTTGTAAAAAAAGGCTAGAGGTTCAAGATAGTTGCCTTATCCCCTTATTGAATGGTAGTGGTCCCCTTTATTTTTTTTTTAAAAAATAGATTAGGTAGCAATTTCAAACCACTGCCTTATATCTTTTTCAAAGAAACAATAGGTAGCTCCCTCTATTTTCAAAAGGAATAGATAGTGGTTTAGAATAGGTATCTTAGATCCTTAAAAAAAAAAAAAAAAAAAAAAAGAGATTAGGTAGCAATTTTAAACTACTGTCTTATTGTTTTTTTTTCCAAAAAATATAAGTAGCGGTTTAAGACCAAGATCGTTGTTTCAACATTTCTAACCATTGCTTTTTCTTAAGATAACATGATGGTTTTGAATTGTTGCCCTATAACCATCGCCTAAAGTAAACTATTACCATAATATATTTACGTAGTTGTTATTTGTGCTATCTTAGGGGTTTAACATAGTGATAACCACTACGTAATAATCACTGTTGTATCCCTTTTATTTCATAGTGTTAGATGTTTAGCCCACCTATCATGACTCTTTCAATGATTTGATATCAAGATTACTTAATATATTTAAATTGGGATTGTAATAAAGAAAGATGCTTGATGGTAGGAATGCAAGTGAAGCCCACAAAAACAATGATCTTGGAGACCATGCAATATCCAAGAATTAAGACTACAACTTCTCTTTCAAGGATAATTTATGGAGGACAACTTTATAAGTTAGAACTTTTAACCTTGTCTATTAAAGCAAAAGGACCAAGCTTGTCATAAGCTTTGAACCAATGAGATCTAACAAAAACTAGCTGCATATCCTAACAAGGACTAGGTCATTCATCACTTTGTTGATATCTATTGTTTTTATATTTCTTTTCAAATCTAATTCTTTATTTTCCTTACACTTATTAGTAACAAAATTACACTTATTTATATATTATTTAATGATAAATTAATTACTTTAACACATAAATATGTATTGTGAGATATTACCAATAAAATATTATTATACTAAAAATAAAATTTAAATAGACATTTGATGGGTTTGAAATTGTGGCAAACTTGCTTTGTTGTTAGAAGCTAAAAATTGGAGTACCGTTGCTTGTGATAAACTACAAAATTTTGAAAATTATGAAGGATTAGTTATTTAGCTAAAGACTAAAATGATTAATATTTATTTATTATATTAACTAAATGAAACACCAACACAACTTTTTTTTTATTTTGGCTGGAATTCTGCTCCCCAAATTTTATTGATATGGTCTTACCTAACTAACTATACGTATATATTTTTGGAAAAATAGACATCAATAAAAGAGTAAGTGATTTGTTTTCATTATTAGTGGGTCCGTTGGCATTAATAGAGAAACCTATTTTCGTGGTCTAAGTCCTTATTTCCTAAAAGTTTAACTAAGAATCATCAAAACAAAGGTTTGAATAAATTGAGATGGTGATGTTGTATTGGTGGTCTCATTTTTCTATCATGTTGTTTTTCAAGTTAGGTAAATGAGACTGCCAATTAATGGTGGGTTGTGTGTGCTATGTTGACAAACTAATGGTGTATTTCATAAAAAATTTGAGTGGACAAAATTATTAAATTTTCAATTTTTTGTGGATGATTTGAAAATTATAGACTCAAGTTGACAAAATTTTATAAATTGCTACCCTATTATGAGCTTATGCCAATTGGTTACTTACTTCCTCTACAAGAGTTTTTCAGTTGGTGAGGATAGTTTCTAGTCTCTAGTTTTGGGCCTTGGTGGGAGAAAGAAAGGTGTTAGGTGAAAAGTTCCCTTGTAAAGATGGGAAAAATGATACATGATACAAATTTTGTGGAAGGTAGGTGGAGCATTCCTATTGGCCATTCAATAGATAGTAACTTGTGGGCAACCAACCCTTATATTTAGTACAATTCCAATAGGGAAATATTATGTGTGATCTAATTAGAATTTGACTCCCATCACTCTAGGTCTCACAAAGACAAAAAATATATATATTATTTTTCAAAATTTTAAATTTTCTTGTAAAACAATTATATGTATAATGAATATGAAAGACTATGTGGGGCCTAAAATGTTATGTTAAGATCACTCTAGCTAAATTCTGGCTAGATCAATCATCCGACCTCATAAGGAAACTCTAACATGAAAATGGTAATCAATTATTAGTTAAATATCATTGCATGCATAATCCCACATTGCATTGTGTGTATTTTTTATATTTTTATTATTTTTTTTGTGTTGAGCTAAAGAATAAAAAGTAAAGATTTATGATATGAGCAAATGTCCTAACATTAGGTAACAAACATTAACCAAATATCACTTAAAAGCATCAACATGTATGCATTTTTCTTTTCCTTTTTGGCTCCTATGACTTCCACTATAATTAAGTTGACAATCTATTAATAGAAGTGGTCACATGATTGACAAGTTTTAGATACTAAAAAAAAGGAGGGGTAAGGAGGCTTCACAAGAAATGGACTTAACTATAGAGAATGGACCTCAAGGGCTTATGGTAACTAGTCAAGTAATCATTTGTCTTCCACCGGCATTGGACTCCTAGGTGCTTGATTCTGCAATATTGAAGTGGTTGCTAGCATCACTAGCATTGGCTAGGCCTCCATGAACTTCAACACTAGATTTGAGTTGACCAACTAATGGAGGCATGTCTAAGTAGGTAGGAAGAGTGACAACTAATGGAAAATATGGATTGATGGGGGGAGGGAGAAAACTACAAAAGATAAGGTCTGAGCCTCAATAGTAAGCAAGATACTTGAAGACTCTTCCATCAACATTGTTAGTCGAATGATACTTGAGTAGTTTTGAGTTGTGCATGTCCCATAAATAAATAGCATCATCCCTCACCAACCAAAGCTATCAAAATGACAATAATAAACAAGTTCATCCCTAATAAAAAAATGACCTAGATAATGTGATAGTTGCCACCATGATTGCTACCCATCTAAGAGTGCACAACATTTTGTTGTTAACCAAAAGTTCAATCGATAGTGTGTATGTAGGAACTGAGGTTCAAACTTTACATTAAAAAAAAAAACTACAAGTTTTTTCACATCTTGTTTATCTTGAGGTTTCCAGCCTTCTGCTATACCTCACTTTTATAGTGGAAATGCAATAAAATGATTAATTTAGATTTTAAGTTATGTTTATCTGGCCCTTTCTTGAGCAAACTTATCTAGTCTTATTTGGATGTGGGATTAATATAACATGAAAAGTTTCTTCCATGTGGACCAACAAAAATACGTTTCTCCTTCAAAATGAGGGAAAAAGGAAAAAAGAAGCATCCATACAATTCTTAAGGGACTTGCAATTTGTTTTACTTAATTTTCACATATTTAAGTTTTCTTTCAAAGTATAATCAGCATAATTTTTTAAGAGGTAATATGAATTCTTACTAAAAATTAGTTTTGGTTTAAAGTGAAGCAAATTCTATACCCTTATCTCAAAGGGTTCGAATAACTTGATCCTTGAAGGCAAGAAATGACTAGTCAGATTAATTACACAAAAATGCCTTAAAAATGTGGTTTTGCAAAAGGAATCTAAATAAGCTACAAAAGGGAAGGATATAAAAGCATTCTCTAACCATAATGCCTTTGGAAGCCTTGGAAATTCAAAGTGCGAGAATTTTCAGAAGGGACAAATAACAAACATAAGGCACAAGTCCAATAGCATAAAAGTTTGCAATTGCTTAAGCACACGCACAAAGAACAAATACAAGAGGACAAAAAAGAGAATCGTATCATTTAAGAGACTAGCATGCGTCCTTCAATTTACAGGATAATATCCATGATCGCAGGCCTTCTAAATGAAACATAAAGAAGCAAGATCACATATGTGATAGCAGGTAGGCCTGTGTAGGGGACTCTAGTGCAGACATTGCATCTACTATGATCGAGATACTGATTGGTTATTGTTCTTCATGTTTTGTGTTGTCCCCAGGGCTTAAAAAAAAAAAAAAAAGGAAACATAACAAACACATAATATACTAATTTAGTTTACTTCCAAAAAGCTTCGATAATGACATGTTCTTCTTAGTCTTCTTCTTCATCACCTTTGCTACTATCATCTTATAATCTTCCTATGTTACATGGACTCTCTCTCTCTCTTAAAGCAAACATACCTGCCTCCATACACCAGCCTGTGAAAGCAAACCATGATACAAATAGACATTAAATAGGTAAGCACTTCCCTATTTCCATTGATAGTTTTCCTTGGACCAACTATCCCCATCCCCCCCCACCCCCAACCCTCATTTCTCTCATTTTCACACCAACCCAACATAAAGACACATTAATCAATCATTTCTTAAACTCAAATGAGGTGCATAGATTATCACAAATACAAGTTTAATAGATCTTAGAACCACTCTAACCACAAAAATAAAAGCTTTACAAAACTCATCTTTCGTTTGACAAATGATTGGCCTTCAAATCTCATATTCATCTAGTTTTTGATATTGTTTAATGATATTTAATAGATTTGCAAGGCAAGGCACCAACTCATTATAAACAAATTCAACATGCATCGCTATGCTAACTCGAGACAACTATGTAAAATGCATAAAATTGAGTGTCAAGCTGAAAATATTCAAAGCAGAAGAAAAATACCTTGAGCTCAGCACTAGATGCACCATTCATCTTCTCTGCAATCTTCTTTAGATCAATGCCATGCATTAAGTTCATTTTTCTTGAATGAATTTTCAAGATATCTAGACTAGACTACAGATATAGCATTCAAGGTCAATTCTTTTAGAACGGCTAATAACATAAGTAAATAATATTGGAAGGTGCACACCTCTTCATTAGGATTGGGAAATCAATCTTTCTGTCATTTCACCCTGGCCTAAGCAAAGCTTGATCAAGGATATCAAGTCAATTTGTATCCATCAATACTTATGAAGAGGAGTGCAAGAGTGGGTAAAAGAACAATAACCAAGTGAAACAAATGGCTAATTCTCGCAACTAGTTACACTTTACCTTGATCTTAATTGATGCCTCAAATACATCTAGCTAATCGAGGAGCTCCAGCATAGTTTGCTGCACCTCTCTATCACCATTGCCACTCCCATGTTCCATTCGAGTAGATCTAACACTATCAATTTTGTCCATGAAAATGATTCATGGAGTGTGCTCCCTGCAAGACACAAAATGCAAAAAATGAAATATTTGGTGGGAGAAAAAAGACATTGAATACAAGGTAGAAATACATAAGCAAATAAACTTTCTAGTCACAACTTCAAGATAAAGTAGAGTACAGAGAAAATGAATCTATTTCAGTCTAGAATTAAAGTAATTAAAGCTGGAAGTTTAACCACTCCTAGTCACTTTAGATTGATAATAGTTTCTATTTCCCAAAATATGGTCCCTTTATTTCTTTCAAGTGGCCAATTACAAGAATGGACCTCGACATTATTTTAAAAATGTCCAATACTGTGGTTTTCCATTCAATTAAAAAGTGGTCTAGTGACATATTCCAACCCTTCCCTTCCTTCCCCTAAAAAAAGGCAAGAAGGAAAAAAAGATAAAAACCCAAAGATAAGACTGGGCCCTCCTGATTCTTAGTAAACTTTGATGCAAAATATTGATTTCATTATTAGGCACTTCCAGTGATGAGATGACAAAAGGTAGGGGTGGAAGCTAGGGGTTTAGATGGAATGTATTGAGAAGAGGACTCTAAAGGAATCAAACAAAATATGAGGGTTGCCTTATAATAAACAGATGAACCTTGCAAAAACAAAATGTTCCCTTACCATTCTAAAGCCTTCTCCAACGTACTTCTAAACTAAATCAGAGCCAAAAACCCAAATGAAAGTGCAAGCTGTGTGATGTGCCACTACCCTAGCTAGAAGAGTTTTCCTTGCACTAGGTGGCCTATAAAGGAGGACACCCTATGATTTGTGAAAGAGAAATCATTAGCCCAATTATTGTGCAATAAAAAACTGAACCAACCAATTAAAAAGCCTAAAGGACAACAAAATACCATTGGTTGAGCAATTCCAAGGCTCTCAAACAACTTAGGATGTTTAATCGGAAGTTCAATGACCTAAAATCATAAATACATAGAAGTGATTAACAATAAAAGGAATCAATATCCAATGCTATCTTAGAATAAATCTTAGTATTCCAATCAACCAATCTAATTTATAGACTATCAAATTAGATATCAAAACATGTGTTGTAGGCTTTCACAATGTGTGAATTGACTAACAATATACAAACCTCTTTTATTTCATTAATTTACTGGTCAAGACCACTGATTATGTCATATGTAGAACTTTGGAACTTCTCCACTTTCATAAGACTAACCAAGGGATCCACTTTGCTCAGCAAAATCAAGTGGAGTACAAGCTATCATTATGAAGGGCAACCCTTGTTGATGGTGTAATCTTTGATGTCAATGTTCTTATCAATATAAACAATATAGATTCCTTTAGGATGCACATGGAAAAGAGAAAGCCATCAAATTATGCAAATGAGTATCTTAAGATTGTGGTAATGCTTATTTCAATATCATGCAAGGTAGAGTTGCAAATCTCAGACAATGAAACAAAAAAGGACCAAAAGGTATAACAAAAAGGGACAAAAGATTGCATAATAACTTATTGGTCAAACTAAGAAAAACACCCCTAATTAAGTGATATTGAATGAACAAGTCAAAGTAAAATGATAATTAGGGTATATATAATTGACAACATAATTTTACCAATAATAGAGTGAACATCAGTCATAAAATATGACTACTTTCTAGAAAAATTCATTAACATGCTAACACACATTTTAAATGAAATGAGTTCACATTTCCTCATTATTTTACAATTCATCCGCATTAACTTTTATGTAAAAGGAGGAGAACATAAGCTCTTTTGTAGTCACTAACATCATGCAATATGCTTGCCTCAAAGGAATTATTGCAATACTATCTAATTCATCCATAAAAGGAAAAAGATTTCCACCAACAAATGACTTCTTGCCATTTCCAATTTTATATTCCATAACAAAGCATAATACATGGTTCTTTCCATCATAATATGGGTTGAAAAAAAGAAAATAAAAAACTATGCACATAGGAAATTAAAGCATAATAAAAGTGAGCAATTACACTAGTAGAAAGACAATCATACTAGCAAAGCGACATCACACCAGCATACAAAAACTGAGGACTTTAACCTTAATTCACTAGACATATCCAAAGAATTGAAGCACATAAAAAAATAATGCAAATTAGCTAGTAGTGAATGAAGAATGACTTTAACTAAGACTTTATTTTTTCCCATAACTTTAACAACCTCACCCATATATGATCCAAGCACTTGAAGTAGTGATTGTTCTTCTTAAAGCATCTTTACTTTTTATATCAAAATTATTTTAGTTAATTGAACAATCAAGCATTACAAAAACCAAAATAATGTGCCATCGTTATAAATAAAGTGATACACCAATTAAGCTACCAAGTAGCCACAGAAAGGAGCACTAAATCCTACAATGTATATGGCAACGACCTAAGCATTTTTTTTATTCCATCCCTTACCCACCAAATAATAAGTACAAAAACAAACAAGGTTTAATCATTCTTCATGACCAATGGTGCGATAAAACCCAAATAAGGCATTTCTCCACTCCAACTTCCAAGAATTCATTCCAAAACAAATGGATCTAAATGCAAACTCTTTCTCTTTTTTTTTTTTTAGTAAGATAATTACATTTTTAGAGAACTTTTTCATCATGAATGGACATTTAGTAGCAGCTTTAATTGATATCTTGGTTCACCATGGTACTAATATAATTTGCAAAACTAGGTTTTCTTTCCACGATTTCCATAGATTCCTCCTTTGTTAAGCCAATACTTTATAGAACAACCTAAACATAATTCTATGGCTTACAAAATGTAGCCTCAAAGTTACATCTAAACAAAGAATCAAAATACAATAAAATGATTAAACAATTAATTATTATTACCACCAAGCTTCAAACCCTAGCTAAAAGCAAAATCACCACAATTGAATAAAATTAAACCCTAATTTGAACAAAAATGCACACCCTAAAAACTTTTAGGAAGATTGGACAAAAAGAAAAAAGAATACAAAAAATTCATCAATTCAGTGGTAAAGCTGATGGATTTGACATTATACCTTTAGAATTGAGCTTATTACGTTAGGCTTCAAGGTGATTGAGATTATGATTCTTTTGGTAGACAAGCAACTAAAGCTCGTGGATGTGTTGGAGATAATATTACTGGAGCCCCTCTCCTTACTTCATTGCTGCAACCTTAGTAGAACACGTCTCCTTTCCAATTGCCAATTTTGGCTGCTTCATCTTTATCCCTATGGTGGTCATTATTCTAAAGAAGAAAATTTTTCACTATTGATCTTATGATTTTTGAAACAATTTTACTCAAGCAATTTTTGTGGCTTTTACAGATTTATATCATAAAGGAAAAAAAAACCACATAAGGAATTGGGTTTAATGATTGGGATATCATTGAAAACAAGTTAGTTGTAATATGTTTTGGGCCTAAGTCAGTGTCTTAGATTGATTTTGGGTCTAAGTTCATGTTCTCAACAATCAAAAGTGGGCTTCATATTTGGCCCATCTTAAAGGATTGAGACATAAAATAATTTAGGCCATGATTTATAATGACATTCTTGAAAGTTTGTTAATTTGTTCAACCAAGTGGGCTATATTGTAGGGTTAAGTATAATAGGTATATAAGTGGTGATTTTTTAACTTCAACTCTAGATACAGATGGTATAATAATTTTAAAAACTCTATTTGCTATCTCAATGGTATAATTTTAGGGTTTTTTAAAAAATAATTAATTTTTAACTACAAATAAAGGAAGTTTTTTTAAAAATTTTTTTCATTATATTACTAATATATATGATCAATTATAAAAAAAAATTATAGTCACTGGAAGATTATATTATTTATCTGGCAAACTAATTAGCCAAAGATTCTAAATATGTTATGTACTTGCATCTCAAGTAAGAAATAACAAACTCTCTCATTATTAGAGAGAAAAAGGATGTTGTTTCCTTAAATAAAAATGACAAGGGTGGTGGCATAAGAAAAATCTCAATTCTCTTGTCTTGTTATTATCTTAGCTATCATGAGTTGGCAAAAAAGGCATATCTTTGACTTCTCAATGAATCCTTTTCCATGATTAGCCATAGAAGTAATGATGGCAAAGTTTTAGATGATTGTTATCCTTTTAGCACATTTTTCTACTTTGCATCTCAAAAGTATAGAGGCACAAAAAACTAAACATCATTTTTTGAACAAGAAGCAACCGAACATCTTAATTCATTAATTTTCTATATTCAAACTTTCAGTTTAATCTAGGTTGGCAGCTGATCCCAGCTGTGGGAGACTAAGATCCCTATTCAAAATGTGAGCATATGTATGCTAGAAAACACATTGGTTACTTGTATATGTGACAAATTTCTTTCAATTGGAATGATTGTTAACTACAGGTTGATTATGAGTAATTGATGCAAATTAAATGGATATGTCCAACTACTTAACTTAGCTTAACTCTTTGGTGGCTTCCCATCCATGGATTATAAGTTTAAGTGGTTGGAAAACTTTCATTTTTATGCTTTTTAATGAAATTTACTATCATAACTACATGAGCCTTGACAAGTAATATATTTGATGATTTGATATTTTTTATTGACAATATAATGTATTCAAAAAGTTATAAAAATAATCACATATTGATACAATCAAAAGTTAATTTTATTCAAAATAACTTGTATTTTTAGCTATGGGCTTCAGTTATGATTCTTAACTTACTATAATTTCAAGTAGTTTTAGTTTTGATCTAGTTTCAAACCTTTTTTTTAAAAGATAAAAATAAAAATAAAAATGACCTTAGTTTACTTAATATATTTGGAGGAAAAACATGATCAAAAGATTGAACACACTCTTGAATTTGGTACATGAAATTTTAATTTTATTCTACTTTAATAAATTTTTCAATTTCGTACAAATTTATTTTAATAAAAATTTAAAAATTTTAATTTAAATGTAAAAAGGTACAATTTTGATATATTTTTTATATATATATATATATATATAAATAAAATAAAATATTATTAAATAATTTCAAATGTGCATAAGGGCATGGTAAGCCCCTCTCAACTTTTTTTTTTTTTGGTTCCTTTTTTTTTTTAATATAGGCTACTATGTAGCATCGAGAATTTCTCTCAATTTCATTTTTGGTGTCACCATTTTATAAAAATAAATACATAAACATATTTGTCTTGATTTCATAATTGCTATGAGCATATAATTAAGAGCAATGCAACTTATGAGTTACAAATAGTACATGCAATGGAAATGTTGGATGTTAGGGTGATTAAGGGAATATTAATCCCAATTACTTTGGTTATTATAATGTTGAAGTCTTGGATATACATTCTCTACCTCATATTATTAACCAATAGGCAATATGTAATAATCATGTTACAGGTTATAGGTTGCACTTTTATTTGAATTTGCCTTATTTTGTTGATGAGGTTTAACCTTGCATACAATTATATCCAAAACTATAAAATAGGCCATTGGCTAACCATTGTAGTCATGCTCTCCATTATACTAATAGGTTAGGATTTGAGTTATGCCTTGCTCTATTAATTTAGATTTTTACATGGGAACATTGAGTTTTTAAAGAAATGTAGTAAATAAAAAGTTGTCATCTAACAATTATTAGAGGAGAAACAAAGGTTAATGTATTGTTGCTTTACATGTTCATATTAACTAGGGATTAGAATAAGAATTTCATGTTAAACATTCATGTTAATTGAGAATTAGAATAAGAAGTTCATGCTAATTAATGAGTAGAATAATATGTACAAATAATTAGTCTTTTTTTTTCTTTTTTCATTTTTTAGGTTGGAATTGCAAGGAGGAAGAGTAAGAGAGAAAGATAGGGATTGTTAATTGTTAAAAGTCAAGGGAGTATCTTTTATAGATGAGTTAAAGAGGGGAGTATGGTGAGTGGATGGGGAGAGGAAAAGCTTTAGGTTAGAGATATGGTAACTTCTCAAAAAGTGCATACGTAATATAAATAAATAAATAAATAAATAAACCTTTGTGATCTCTCAGAAAGAAGGAATTGATGACTAACACTTGATTAGGTGATGAGATGACATCTTTGGTCATACTCTATATATATAGAGTTATATTGGTAAGAATTCAAATCACAACTTCAAAAAAAGATTCTTTGTCTTTTGTTACCACTTTTGTCCTCCCATTTTATACGAGAGAAAAAAAAAAATTCTTTATCAAGAACTTATTTTTATTTTAAATTTCAATTTGTCTTATTTTTTTATAGTGACATCTTTTATCATTTTCCTTCTTTTTCATATGTTATTGATAATATGACCACATGTTGTAATTTTAGTAAAGGATATAGTAAGTTAGTAATGTATATACATCTTAGAATTTACCCAATTGTGACCCCATGATATGATACAAATTATCCAATTAATAAACTTCCCTTGCTACCCAAGATAAGCATTTTTTTTTTTTTCCCACCTTTTGAGTTTTTCTTTGCACACATTCACTAAGGATATTCATACCTTCTTTAATTTCCCCCTATACAAGTGGGTAGAACAAACTACCTTTCCTTACTATCCACGATACGAAGATAGAGCCAATAGCCACTCCTCATTTAATTAGTAGGTCAATATTTTTATTGAAAGTGACTTTAGACTTATCTAGGTTGATTAATTGGTTTGACACCTATAATTGTAGATGTGTATAGATTCTCTTGTAGTAAAACATTATAATTGTTTTCAAGTAATTACAACTTAAAACAAATGAGAGTGGTAAACTGTGAAGATTTACTTGGTGCACATGTATATCCTTTTTTTTTTCTTTTCATTAGTTGTATATTTTATCTTGGTTAAAAGACCTTTTAGCATAAACTATGCCTAATTAAGTTTAAGGGGCAATTCATTTTTTTTTTTTTTTTTTTGAGTGAGTTAAAAATAATTCAATAAAAAAAAAAAAAAAAATAAAATAAATAATAAGGCATTTTTTTTATGGTGAATTATTTTGATTTACCAAAAAAAAAAAAATTGAGACAAAATACTAAGTACCTAAATTTAATTTTTTTTTTTTACAAAATTAAATAAAAGTTAAATTTGAATACTATCTAAGATTTTTAGAGGAGGGGATTATGAGAATGAAATTAAATTTTTTATTTACATAGATTGTAGCATGTTCTAATGGGCTTTGATCAAACAACAACAATAATAACAATAACTTCAATTTTAAATTTAATAGATTTTAATCAAATTAATATATAAGAAAAAAGAGTACCAAACATTTTCTCAAAAAAAAAAAGGGGAGAGAAAGAGAGAGAAAAAAAAAAAAAAGGATGAATAAGATACAAAATGACCATGAGCTTGCAACGTAGCCCAGGGCTTCAAAAAATGAATCCATCTTGAAATGGAAAACCATTGTAAGTACCACAAGTCCACAATTAAGGAGACCAATTGGGTAAGGACCAACCCCATCACACTGCCCACTCATTTGTTAGTTCAATGTCCATCTAACAATGTTATTGGGTTTAAGTGTTGAAAACTGTTGAGTTGATCACCTACAATAGTTAATGGATTAGAATGGGCCCACCCATTCTATATTCATGAGGCATCCTTCTTGTAATAACTTTCAATTGCAATAGTGCAACTCAATATTACAACTATGATAGCTAAAAAAAAAAAAAAAAAAACAAAAAAAAAAAAAAAGACATATCCTACTTAAGTACTACTACTAATAATTTGCAAAAATAAACCAAGTAATTTTTGTATGTAAAAAAAATGATCAATTGCATTAAGAATTGGTTATTTATTTAATTTATGATGATGGACGTAAAGGAAAAATTTTAATTTCATGGTTTAGTAAAAAGCAACTTGTGTGAATGTGTTTGCAATATTTTTTTAGCCCTGAACCTTAGAAAAGAAAATTTCAATTTTGCAGTGAGTTTTTCAAGTTACATTCAAATTTGATAGTAATTTTCAAACATCTAAATTCTTTATTTTAATGAATTCAACCTAAGTTGTGGTCTATTGGCATCAACATGGAGGATGTACATGTTGTAACAATAGGTAAACAACCATCATTACTCAAAACAAACATGGCCTTTTAGTAGTATCGAATTATTCAAAGTTGACACCTTTTCTTGTAGCATAGTAATGGATTAGCCATCAACAGAGTTTTAATCTAGGAGCTCCTTCCAGGAATGCATCCAAAAAGACCGAAAACTCATATGCATGTCTTTATGCTCCACCAGGAAGCATAGATGGAAAACCTTACATCTAACACTCTTTGATGGCATAAATATCTCCAAAGAAAATACATACATTTATTATCGCTAACCTATAAGAAAGTGACTTGAGTTTTTTGTCCAAATTTTCTACTTGTATAACTTCCATTAGGGCTGACTTTTTGATTCTTGAAAGATATTGGAATCAGAACGGGCACATTTGTATTTCAAAATGTTGGCTTTACTAAATTTATAAGTGTACATGCATCATTATATCCCATAGAATTTTAGTGATTAGTTCAATGTATGATTGAGCTTTTTCTTTTTTATTGATTGTATGAGAAATATTTGGGGACAAAAAAAAAAAAAAAAAAAAAAAAGGAAAAAAAACAAATAGAAGAAATTTAGCAACAATAGGGGATAAACAATTGAGGTAATTATAGTATTGATATTTTAAAAGTTCAAAACTAATAATTACATTCCTTGTTAAAGTCACTAAAACATTATAATTATCATCAATTATTGGAAGGTTTCATCAAAATGATAAGAGTAAGATGAGACTTTAGCATGGATGTGATGGCAAATTACTTTCTAGTTAAGCAAATTGGCCACTTTTAAAAAAAAAAAAAAATTGCAAATTGACCCCAAGCACTATGAAAAGTAATAAGGGAAAAGGAATAACTAGACAAAATGCAACAAGTGGTGGGCCATAAGACCACCATATCCCATAATGAAATGTTGTCACATGTCTATCTTATCCTTTTTCCCAAATTTTTCCATATTGGCATGGGCCCCTCCCAACCCTTAACTTTCCCTCTTTAAATGCCTTTCAAACTATGCCCAAAACACCCAAAAACCATTAAAGCAAAACCCATCACAAAAATCTTTTTCTTTATAGATCAATAAAATCCTAGAAATGGCTATTAATCTTCTTCATCTAAGACCTACAATGGTTCAACCATGTGCCACCTCATTTGACACTAATCAAGATGACCCAAACCACCAAAAAAGCTCCTTTACCTCACTAAACTGGTGGATTGCTCCCTTTGGCTAGTCCATAGAGGCCAACTACATTGGCTATAAGGATAAGGTAGACGATGTTGTCTTGCAAAAAGAAGAGATTAGATCTAAGGCTAAAGGGCAAAGACTAAACCAACAAAATCTCAATTCTCTTTGGGATGCTTCACAGAGGAAAAGGCCAGGTAGCTCTACATGTTGACTGTTGACATGTCATCCATTCATGATGCCATGTATCACCCCTTTATCACTAGCCACCTTGCCTCCAAGTTTAAGCCTTACTTCGATCAATAGCTCTTTAGGCACTCCCTGAGTTGGTTCTTATGAGCTATCATCTTATAAGTACATTTTTTTTCTTTTCATTTTACTTTTTTTTAACAAATAATTTTAAAACATTGTAATGTAATTTAGTTCTTGCCTTAGTAGGGCTCCATTGATGTGTTAGATTAGTCCAATTTGGTGATGTTTCTTTCAATTGTAAACTTTTGTAAGAGACTTTGGAATCTATAATTATCATTGTAATATCATATAATATTAATTATCATCAAGACTAAGCTTAGAAAATAAATTATTAGTGATAACATATAAATATGATTATAAAAGATTTTCATGATAGACATAGTGGTTGATACTTGGATTATAGATGTTGACATGTTTAGTTGTTTAACTATAACTTATGTCCACCTAATTAATAATACTAATTATGTATAAATTTTGGTATTACTAAAGTTTAGATAGATAACATAATGCTTAATTTCATTTTAATTAGTGACTTTTTTTAAAAAAAATTATTTCATGTATTTATATCATATTTTTTTTTTTATATATTCAATTAGTTAAAGATGTATTGATCTAATGTAAAATAGATTAACCATTAAGGTCACATTTGTTATTGTGTTGGAGGTAACAAGTGTACATTAGCCCTTAGAGGAGTTTTGATCAAGAAATCAAGAAGCTCCTCTTGAAATTGCATGCCAAAAAAAAAAAATTCTAAAACCATATGTATGTCTTTATATGCAACAAGGAGCTCAAATGGAAACATTGCACCTTTGAAAGTAATTGATGATAATTTAGTCATATCCTATCTAGCCCTCTAATATCTCCAAGGAAAATATGTAGATCTAATTTTACTAACACATAAGAAAGTCACCTTAAGTTTTATCAAATTTTCTACTCATATACTTCTATTAGGAATGATTTTTTGATTCTCACAAAATATGCAAATTAGAATGGGCACATTTGTCTTTCAAAATGTTGACATTGTTAAATTTATAAGTGAACATGTGTCATTATGTTACACCCAATTTTAGTTATTAACTTAGTGTAGAATCAAATTTTTTTCTTTTATATTAACTATCTAAGAAACTTTTAAAGACCTAAAAAAAAATGCAAGAAGAAGAAAAAAAATAAAAGAAATTTAGGAACAATAAAAGGGTTACAATTAAGATAATTGTAGAAATGATATTTTGAAAATTTCAATAATTACTTGTATTGCTTATGACGTGAATTGTAATTAACATTAGTTAATTGGAATTCTCAAAAATTCAACCCTAAATCTCCGCTTCCTCTTACCTTCTTAATGCAAATTCCTTGACCATAATTCCCTTCTTTTAAATTAATCAATCATAAGAATTATGCTACTGATGGCATCATTTTCCACATAGGAAGGCATATTCTCAAACTATTTATAACAATTATTCTTTTAACTACTTGTATGCATGGGTATCATGTCTGCAACAATTACTTCAATTACAATTGCTGACCATTCATATATTTATCTTTCTAATTCTAATGAAAAAAAACATGTTTTTTTTTTCTTAACAAGGTTGATTTTTGAACATCCCTAACAAAAAAACAAACTAATACCCCCCACAGTCCAAGAAAAGTCTAAACCAAAACTAAAACACTTGGAATAATTGATATGATTGCTTAACAATTAACAATATGGTAAAAAAAAAAAAAAAAACTTAATAAAAAATATCAAATTTTAAAAAAAAATAAATAAATAAATACATTGACAAAATAATAAAATAAGTAGCAAGTTTGAAAATAGATACACCAAGTAAAAGCCATGAACAAATGAGCTAGCCAACACAACAATATAAAAATAATTGATCCCTTAAATTAGTTCTATGGCATAGTGAGAGTCAAACTGGAACACTAGAATGACCAACAAAAGCCAAACATTGGGCAATCAAAATTCAAAAAACACATGTAGTGAATAATTTAGAAAATGATAAAAAAAAATTGTGGGGGAGTTTAGTTAGGAGCAGGAGCATAAATGAGAGGAACTAAGAAGTTGAATGGATCACCTTTATTTTGCTTCGTAATAGGCACCTCTCTTCAACAAAATTCAGACACAAACATCAATCCTAATCAATAATACATCAATTAACAAAAATTTGAAATAGAAATATGCATGTAATACAATAGACCTATAATAAATATTTGACAAAAACTCACTGACCAAAGGCATAAGTATTAGGCAATAAGGTCATAATTAGATATTGATTTAGAAAGCACTTGTTCTTTGTCTAAATCTAAAACAATGTAGGATTAGCCATTTGAGTTGGATTCTAGCCTTTACTAAAACAATGTAGGATGGAAATATTATGGTTAATCTATATAGAATATGTTAATTTTAATTTTCTTTAAATTGAATACATTGCCATATACCTAAAATAATTAG
This sequence comes from Rhizophora mangle, assembly GCA_037832345.1. Taxonomy (NCBI): domain Eukaryota; kingdom Viridiplantae; phylum Streptophyta; class Magnoliopsida; order Malpighiales; family Rhizophoraceae; genus Rhizophora; species Rhizophora mangle. Next base: position 53,314 of record JBAPLJ010001594.1, read on the forward strand.
TTATTTATAGCATCCATCTAAAATAATTTTTGTTTATACCAACTACACATATTAAATATTCAAAACAAAGTCTTGCCCAAACCCCTTTTGGGCAAATGTAAATGTAAATTGAAAGGTCTAAGCCCATTTATGGGTGGTAAGCCCAATAAGAAAAACCAATCCCATGATACACTCTAGAAGGAGTTTAGAACCAAACTAAACCCATGCATTGAAGGCTAAAAACAAAAATCATTTGTATTTTAACTTCACAGAGCTAAGATATGATTGCTCATACCAAACAGCTAGTGGGCATTGGGCTTCTCTATCTTAAAGATGGTTACAAGTGTAGTGATGAGCTTAGATGTATGTAATTCAACTCAAAATAATGGGTCATAAACAAATTGTATTCAACAAGCTTGTCTAAATGAAAGTTTCAAATGGGACATAGACGAATTTATTGGCTTAATCATTTTTATAAACATCTTTGAGCCTAGGCCATTAGGTTTTACGTAACAAAAATAGATTGCATCTTTTTACCATAGCCAATGGTAAATTATAGACACAAATTATGCAAATTCAATAGCTTGCTACCTTATTCAATTTTTCTTTAAAGGGGGGAAAACTTTGGTAATAATTGTATTCCACTAAGGTATAATATAGATGAAATCTAATAAAAAAATATTAAAATACAACATTATGGATGTCATCATCATATTCTTATTCAAAAAAAAAAATAATTAATATTAAAAAATTAAAAGTTGATAATAAATAATAAAATACAATAAAGACCAAGAAACCAACATTAAAAAAACAACAACAACATTAAAATATAAGAGTGTAGCCAACAAAGCCTAAGGAAGAAACTCATTGGAAGGATTAATAGAAAGATTTTTAATATTCTCTATAGCCAGAGCTACTACCTACTCAACTTCACTACATTCATCCTTAACTTCAAAATAATTGTGTAAAACAATAATAATTAAAATTGCACTAAGTGGATCATTTTCAAAGACAAAACTTATCACTAAATCCATGATCACCATAATAAACAAATAATTATTATTAAAAATTAAAGTTGACAATAAATAACATAAAAATACAACAGTGATGAAGAAACCAATATTAAAATTCAAGAGTGTAACCAATAAAGCTTAAGGAAGAAACTCATTAGAAGGACTGACAAAAGCATTCTTAATGTTCTCTACAATTAGAGCTGCTACCTCCTTAACTTTACTACATTCATCCTTAACTTCAAAATGATTGTGTAAAATAATAATAATCAAAATTGTAGCAAGTAGATTACTTTTAAAGAAAAAACTTGTTGTCAAATCCACGAACACCATTGTGGGGATAAATGCCTTCTGTGAGGGAGATGATCCTTGACATAAGCAAATGCAAAAAATGGAAAGTGTAAAATAGCACATCACAAATTTTGAATTGGCAAAGTAATGAAAGGGAAGTGTCTTAAGAGGATTTAACATCATCCTTAGAAAGAAATTGTTGAGTGGCTTTGAGGGGAATGGAGAAGGATAAAGTGAATTTCTTGTCCATCACTCCCAACTTTAAGACATAAATGATGTATGCAATAGAAAAACATATAATTATCTCAAACACCATAATTATGGTGATGGCCCATGGGAAGGGTGGTGCATTGAAATTAACAAAGGCAGAGCAAAAATTGATGCCCAATGCAATTATGGCTATTATACTATACATAATTATGGTTGATGTGGGCAAATTTAGTTGCAATTTATTATTCATGATTCTAAATGGTAACCATTATAATGCAATTATGGTCAACTGAGTAACATACAAAGAAGGTTAAATAAGAGGTTTAGACTAACAATTTGATGGTATTTATATTTACTAATTGATGAATATGGTTAGCCATTTGGTGACGAATTTTAGAAATATGATGGCTTTACATCAATCTTTGACAATCATTACCAATTTGGTTGCCAATAATCTAGATATGTCATTTATCAATTACAAATCTCCATGAATTTGTTTACGCCATTTTAGTACACAAAATTTGAATAATTGTTATGAATTTTTCCAATCTTTTAGACCAAATATGTAAATTGTCATCTGGTATATCTTTGGAACCATGATATTGATCAATTGGTCATTGCAAACCAATTTAATTGTCCCTTATGGATTGCCTCTAACCCTAGTAGGTTACTTCAAGAATTTGTGAATGAATGCATGTTGTAATTTTTTAGAATAATTAATCGAAAAAAAAAATTATGTATGATTAAGTAGTAACCAATAGAATGTTGACATATTAACCTATTACTCATGATGTGCCCTAAACATTCTTGGTTGCTCAAATTTGTGAGTTCAATTTTTATTGAGGTTAATTCATTTGAATAGTTTTTTTTTTTTTTTTTTTGAAAAAATAGAATTTGTAATTACCATTATTAAGTTTCATATTATTTTAAGTAATTAGTTAACCATTATTTACATGAATAAAATGTTATTAGTGAGGTCGTTACAAAGTACCCTATTTGTAATTGCAATTCAACATTTGCAATCTAATATTATTCTACTCCAAATATTTAAATTGGAACAATTGGATTAGTTATCCACTGGAAATTATTTTGTACAGTAAAATGGTTAGCTTAACAAAAATTTTGGTGTCCAATGTTTATTATAAAGGAAATAAGTACATGAATAACCAACCAAAAATGTCATTTTAAACTTTTAAAATTTGTATTTCTAAAATTTAATCATAGCAAATAACATATTACTTTTTTTATCAATAACATTGGTAAAAACCCTATCTCGATATCCTTTACTCCATTAAAGAGACCCATTATAGGTTACCATCTAAAATATGACATATTTGCTTTTCAAATATGATCCTCTACTAAATTAGTAATTAATTAGTATTCCAACCTGATGTTACATTATCCTATTAATAATGATTCGTTGCTCACTTATTCATCTACAAACTTATATTGTTGTAGGAAACTATTTAATGTATTGCAATTTACCATATTTTGACATGGTCCTTTAAGCTTCAATCTAGGTTAATTAACCAATGGGAAAGATTACTTGATAACCCCAAATTTGAATTTTTAATTGACACTTATGTAATTTAAGTGTAGATGTTTATGTTATTTAAAGTAACAGTTTTGTAGCTACTTAATACATTTATATTATGAAATAAATTTTTTGAATCACTTTTTTACTTTTTTTTTTATAAATGTTGACTAACCTTTTACTTAAATTACATAAATAACAAAAATGAAATTTAAATTCAAATAATAGTTAGAATAAAATATGTAATTACTTAAATCAATTTTTTTTTTTTATTGAAATATGATATATTTTCTTTTTAGTCAATTTGGAGTAACCTTTTATTGAAATTAGTAATACCATATAGATTAATTAGAATTTATCCTATCGGTCACATTTTTAACCATGAGTAATCAATAAAAATTAAAGCAATTGAAACATTTAACTAAGTCAAATGTTATTGGCTAACCTTGTTAATGTAATCTTTGAGGTATTAGATAAATTACCTATAATTTAGTAACCAATTTGAGGTAATCTATGAGCATTGGTACATAAAATCAAGATTGTCCCAAAGTTAATCTTTATTTGACCATTGTATAATGAAATGCATACTTAAATATCTTGGTTGGTTAACATGGACTTGGGTACATCAAATTGTACGACAATTACATTAATAGATCCATGATACTAATGGTCACAATAGAGTTAACCAATTTGTGAAAGGTTACTTAAGGGTGATCTAACCTATGACATGAGTAATGCAATTGGTAAGGTTATTAGGTAATATGTACCAATCTAAAGAGTCAGTAACCAATCATGGTTAAGAAGTAAATTGATTAAGACCAATTTAAAATTTTAATCTATTGGAAGTAACCATAACATATTACCAATTAAATAATTGGTTTTTTTGGTTGATCTATTAACCATAATAATGTTTAGATTCACCAGTCAAGGGGACATGGGTAGGTAACTTAATTAATGTTAGTATAGACCCATATGTCTAAACTTATGCTTAGACAATTATAAACCTAAAACTAGATGGTAAATTATCCTAGTAAGGCCCATTGAATTACACTAGTTACCAAAGTATAGTTACTCATTAATAAAATGAATGGTTAATTCATATGGTATTCCCATATAGAAAACAACTAATTCACCATGAATGTGAGAAATTATGGCAAATGGTTACAAATTATCACTTGGAATGACCATAGTAATGAAATCAACATTGATTAACCATCATAGTGGATCACATGATGGTTAAATAACCATAGTCCATGCTTTGACCAATTGGTAAAAGGGTCACGAAATTTGTCCTAAGTAATTATTAGTTTGAATTTCAGGTTACTAATAAAGCATATGGACATGGTTCAAACTTTTGGGATATTAATCCAAATAGTCCATGGGCCATGAATCCAACTAATTGACTATATTATATAAAGATTGAGACCAATAAATAGGATGGGTAAAGGTAAGCAATATAGCAATATGAGTTAACCTTAAGTATATTAACATGGTGACATAAAAACCATTTGGTAGTGATAACCATGAAAGTTTAACAAAATTACATAACCCAATATTGTTGGACTACAAACCATTAAAATGGTAAATAGATGGCAAAATCCATTAAATGCAGTTAGTTAAAGATGATTGGTTAAGATGGGTCAAATTTATGGTACATTTAAGTTTGGGATACTTCAACTTATTGGCAACCAAGTTGGCCATTTAAGCAAATATTCATGTGAATAAAACTACATATTTCAATGTCAACTAGAGAATAATGACCAATTATGTTAAAAAAGGTTAGAGGTATCCAAGCCAATCAAATTACATGGTTACACTAATTGAGTTACTCACAAGATCAATTGGTAAACAGGTTACTCAATCCAATATGGAATTACTATATAATGGTTACTCCATGGTCATAGAGTGACCACATTAGGTACTGATTGATTTGAAGTAACCCTTTTACATTATGATTCCAATATGATCGAAGGTTAATTATTTTATCAAACCTTGGTATTTAATACCAATATGCATAGAATTATTTCAATTAGTACCATTTAACCTTCATATTCTCGTAATTAACATTTAAGTTAGTAACATTTAACTGACTCATTTTTTTTTATTATAAAACTCCAAATTAGTAGCTAAACAATAGGTTAAAGTAACCATATATGGGATTGTTATTGTATCTTATGGTGTTATCAATTGAATGGTTAATCATGATGGTTAGTAACCATTTTTAGTGAGATTGACTATTAATCAAATAATCTCCATAATAATTTCAATCATGGATATCCTTAATTGAGTACCCAATATTGATTAATGGGTTGATAATCATAGAAATGATTACTAGATAAATCAAATTTAACCTTATTTGAGTTAGGGTAGTTTCAATAGACCAAGATGTTTGGATTCTATGTAAGTAAAATGACTAACCTCTAAATACTCATTGGTAATTAAAAAATCAATTGGGTTAATTCACCAATGATCAAAAAACAAATTGGTTAAACCATTGGAGATAATAATCATAGTTAGATGTAATGGATATCAATTAATTTTGGCATAGGTACATGGACAAACCTCATTAAGATATTTGTATGCTAAATTTGACCCATGTGCAAATTTTAAATCATTACAATTTAACCTTTTTGTAATGGGAAAATTGTCTAGTCCCCAATCATTTTAAATAGTTATAACATGGTTACTCATTTTGGATTGTAGTGGTTTATCAAAATTTAAAGTCAATTAATTAACTATTTGAAGAAGTTAGTGTCTTTCCCATGTAACATATGCTATTCCATAAGTAATTGAAAGGTTAATAACCCAAATGATCTTTGCAATAAATAAACTTGACCATCATCATGCTGTTACCATTTGTATTTCCATAATAGGTCTAACCTTTTAGTATCTTACTCAATAGTCCCTTGGGTCTAAGGTTATTCCAAACCAAGGTTAGTATCTATTGATTGACCTTTGCATTAGCTAAATCTAAAGTGTAAATTTTCAAGAGTCTATTAGGCATAAAGGGTACTATTATGGGGTAAAAGGTACGAAAAGATTAGAATTATTGATGTTGGAATGACTAATTATGCAAATAATGATTGTTTAATTAAGACCAAAGGTTAACATATTGGTACCATCTATGGTTGACCAATACTCAAAAAGAAGGTAAAGATTGGGTTACTCATTAACATACAAAGAGTTACTCATTTATGATTATTGGAACCATCCATAACCTCCTATTCAAGGTTATCCATTAGACTATCTAAATTAATTGGTCAAATAATTATGCAAATAAAATTGGTTAAATTTCTAATAGAACTTTTTCACTTGGTTAAACTAACCAAGACTAACCACTTAAAGTAATATCTGATTTGATTACAATAAAAGAAATGATCAATAGTAACACAACAATCTAATAGATTAAAATGTGACTAATAACATGGTAGAACCTAATGAATCAAATTACAATTGATAGCCGATTACATACTAATTATGTTACTTGACTTTGATTAATAGTACTATTGGACCATGGTACCAAAGTGATCCTATTTTCACCGATCCTATTTTCACCCTAATGAATAGATATTTCAATTAATGGTTGACCTAAATTGGTAACCTTCATTTAATTTGCAATTTAGGGTATTGTCTTAATCTTTTGCTCCCTACAATAATTTCATTACTTTATTTTGGTTGCAAAAATTACCAATATTATTAGTAACCATTTGTTGAATTACTATAATCATAATCCTTTGACTATAAAAATTATCTATTTTAGCCATCCATTTCATGATATTCAAATGACCAATTAACTTAATCAAAATGTTATTTAAATTTAAATTCTTTTACTATAATTTTTGTAATTTTAATAAAAAGTTACCTCAAATTCACAAAAAAGTAAAATAGATAATATTTAACATTTAACCTAAATAACTTAAAGATATAATGTAATTCAATCTTAGGTCATTAATAATCAAATATACTTGGATATTATCCTATTATACTTTTGTCAACCCTCAGTCACCCATGAATTTAAACAATCATTATTTGCATAATTGGTCATTCAAACATCAATAGGTAATTGGTTGATTCAATTAAATGGACTAATATTTAGGGTTAACCTTAATGGATGTTCATTATCCCATTAATAGTGTATCAAACTTGATACCAAAAAATACTAATATAATGGTTCGTAGTCATTTTACTAAATGTTGTTTAACCCTCTCATACCATAGCATGAGCAATTTGTTAATAATTGAAATAGGTAATTAATTTATTGTTATTTCAAATTAACCATTCATCACATAGGATTAATTTTACCAATAATGGGACTACTATATTTACATTCTTTATAAATACCAATATATTCCTTTTGACCAACCATGGATGGGGTATGATCCATGTTCATTCAATTATTAACTATACATATATTATTGAAACATTGATAAATTACTTGGGGTTAACCTTACCAACAATTTAATGATTTGATATAGTTATGAAATATCCATTGTTTGATTTTAGTCTAAATAACACAAGGTTACCCTAACCATGTACATTAGTATTACCTTGAAATGGGTAGTTAATGATTGAATATTAACTATTAATTTTGTCAATATAACCAATTACTAACATATTACTCTAACCATTATGGCAAGATAATCCATTATTCAATCAAGTACCATTACCATTAAATTACCCTGGTTACCAAGTTAGGGTAATACTAATGTACATAAATGATTACTTATGACAAATTTAGTAACCCTCTTACCAATTACTCAATGCATAAATATCCTTAAGATATTCAATATGAGCTAAGGACTCATATAGTCATGAATTACTTTGAATTAATGGGGTAATGTTATGATCATATGTGTTGGTTAACCCAATTGGTAAAAGATCAATTTAAATTACAAGAATCAGACATAACATCATCAACTAATTACCTAATTCCATACTTATTAATAGGGTGATCCAATGCATTGGGTGGGGTTATTTTTGGTAACCTTGATTGAGCACCCACCTTGGTATTGATGTTGATTTGAATGGGATCCTATATGATGGCAATCCTAAGTTAGTAATGACATCCAATTAGGTTAGTTGGTCAAGCTAAATTATAATCATGACTGTATGAGGTTACATTAAGACAATAATGTATATAACCATTTTGGTTAGATTATGCCAATGGTAGTCACCATTATTACAAGTCACTTTGATCATTCTTATGTGATAAAATAGAGTATGATTGTCATCCATATTGATTATGATTAAGGGTATGTAGGGTAAACCCATTATGACTACCAAATTTAACCTGTACTAACCAACCATTTGGTAATGAATATCATATTACAATGTTCCCATTGATTTTTATTGACTATTCCAATTGGTCACTAAATTCCAATTTGAATGGTTTGAATAGGAAATTAAGTCAAGACTAATTGGAGTAACCCTTCTATCATTGCTTTAACCTTGCAATTAACCATAATGACATTTTTTGACCATTTGTAATGATTAAGGTCACCAATTTGGTCCATTTTGATGTAGTGTTTAGCAAAAATAAGGCTAACACTCATTCAACCTAAGAAAACAATATTTCTCAAAGAGAATGATAGAAATAAAGTCAATGCTTTTATTGAATATTTATTCATTGGAATGATTTAATCCTTGGGCTTACACATATTTTAGATAAAACCATCTAACTAGGAAAATACTTTAATTTAAATAAGAAAACACTTTAATGAATAACTAGTAAAATATTCTAAGGTACTCAAATAATTTGTATATGTCCTAAATAATTTAACTAAAAATTTTTAATTATACTAAATACTATAAAATAAGTAAATAAATTACAAAATAATAATTACAACATAATTTATAGGATAATAATGATTAGTCTTTGTAATGTGTCCTACATTAGACCCTTCCACTTGAATAAAACTCACACTCGAGTTGACAACGAGGAATCAACATCTTCCATACCATAAGAACAAATACTTAGAATAAATTAGTGCCTTCAACATGAGCTAAAAACTTATTTTGTGATTTATCATGTGAGCAATGACATTAAATAATGATGTCAAATAATCATCTACTAGATTATCCACCCCAAGAAAATCAATGAATATGATAGGTAAAGAATCAATAAGATCTTGAGACCTATGAATTATGAAATCATTCTTTGATTCTTAAGATTTTTGGGTTATGGGTTCAATTTTTACCACTAACACTTAAACATTTTTTGATTCTTTAATGGTAGGCTCAATCTCTTGATTTGAGTAGGTGACTATTAAGAAAGTTCTCCCTTCCACTTGAGAAGTCTTGGTTTAGAATCTTCCTTTTGTAAGTAGTAATGTATAATTTATCTCATCTTTCTTAAACTTATAGACATTCTTTTGGCTTGAGTGTTAAGTATTAATGTCAAATTTCCAGGGCCATCTAAACAATAAGTGGCAAGCATCCATGTATACAAACATTGCAGTAAACCTCATTTGTATACTGACCAATTGAGAAAGGCACCTTACATCATTTTGTTCCATAAATTTCTCCCATTATTTTGATCCACCCAATGGTGTTTGGACTTAGGTGCTTCTCTATTTGTAGTTAAAATTTCTTAACAATTTTTATCCCAATAATATTTTTTTCAATTCTACTATTAATCAAATCACACAAAGTATTGTTGATTTTTGAAAACTAGGTTTTATTGGGGATAATGATACCATGGCCATCTCTTTTTGTTTGGATGATGATGGAAAAGCCATCAATATTTTTGATGAAGAAGATGATTCCTTCTTCTATTTTGGTGTTAAAAGTGGTGAAACCACCTGTATTTTCCTTTTATTGATATTTTGATCATTAAGCTTTCTGAGGAAGATGATGTTGGTGTTGGTTGTTTTTTTGACTTTTCCATGGACTAATCTGCATACATTTTGTTAAACTAGGCCTTCATAAGTTTTTGGGCTTTAGGGCTAAAGTCCTCTATGTTTGGGATGCTTAAGGCTGAAGATTCTAAAGAGTCATCATTAGCTTTTTTTCATATGTATGTTTTGGGAAGTAGAAGGGCTTGAACTTGAATGGTTGAACATGTTAGCCCATGTTTTGGGTTGGCTTGTTTGTGTTGGGGTTTTTTTAAGGATGGGCTTTGTCAGCTTGGCCCTTCTTTTTGGATTTCCTAAGCATTTTATGATTGGTTTGTAGAGGTCTTTGTGCCTTGTAAGAATTCTCTTGTAAGAAAATTTAGTAAGCAGTTTAAAGAACCTCGAATATGTTCAATTTCAAAATCAAAATTGCTTAAAATTATTTATCATCATGCAAAAATTTGTTTTGATGAAAGGCTTTGAACATCCTTTTGTAAAACAAATTTTATGACTTGGCAATCAATGTAGAGTAAAAATTTTTAATTTAGTAACTCATTTTAAAATTTAGAAATGGACAAAACAATTGCCAAAATTTCTTTTTTGATTGTGGAATACCATCATTGATAGTCATTCCAATGTTTTAAAGTGAAATGAACAAGTTCTTCTTGGTAATCCTTCACTTGCTTTAGAATCCCCCAATATCCTAATTCAAATACACCTATCTCAACTATTTCTGGTAGGTTGGGATCTCTAATGTGAAGACAAGGCAATTCTCTCACTTGGCATTTGATCTCTCTCACTATGGTTGTGTGCTGTTTAGTCCATGGTTGAGATGAGTTCTATTTGGATAACCTATCTTAAAGAGGCTTTTAAATAAGGTCAAGTTAAATAGAAATTAGAGACATAATTCAAACTTCTTGGGAATCACTAAAGCTAAGATCTGTCTAGGATCTCATCAGGAAATTTATCCATAAACACTAAAGCTCTAGAATAAGGCGTAAGCATACCTTGTTGGATGTAGTGACCTAAGAGTCTTACCTTGGTTTGGAATAGGTCAAGCTTGGATTTTGAAATGACTAGGCTGGCTTTCTTGGTGGCTTAAATGAAACTATTGAGATGCCTAAAATACTAATCTAGGTTGTTTGAGAAAAATAGAATATTATCAATATAAACAATGATGAAATACATGTAAGGAAAGTAAATTTCATTCATAATCCTCTAAAATTCAGAGGGCACATTTTTTAGTTCGAATGGCATAACATTCCATTTGTATTATCTGAAGGGAATAGTGTAGGCTATTTTGTAGTGATCCACTTCATGAATCTAGATTTATCATAATCTCAATTTCATGTCAAATTTAGAAAAGATCTAGGCTCTTACTAGCCTTTGTAGAAGATCTTTTTGATTTGGAATGTGATACCTAAACCATTCCAAACCATCATTTAAAGGTTTGTATTTTATTACCAAACATGGTATACCACATTCTAATTCAGCAATTTTGTTGACATAGAAAGCATCATAACTCCATGTGATTCACTTGGACAAAAGATCTTCTTCTCGAGAAGGGCATCAATCTCTTGTTTGTAGTGTTTGACCAACTTAAAATTCATCAAAATTGGGCAAGCTTTAGTAGGGATGTTCCTTTCATCAAAATTTTTAGCATAAGGCAAAGTAACCACATGTTGTTGATGAAACCAAAAGGAATTAGGAATATCAAAACAAATTAAAGACTCAATTTAGCTTTTAACAATTTGGATTTTGTTTTAAACAACAGGAGAAGCAAGTTGTTGTTCAAGTTGTTTGAAGGATGATTTTAGGGATTAAAGATATGCTTCTTTGGTTTGGAGTAGAAGATTAATTTTTGCAGTTTTGTGAAAGGAAAGATTTTTAAGAAGATTTAGATTTCTAGTTTGGGGGATTTGAATGAAAAGAAAGGTAATAGATTGACCAAGGACATTAGTATGAATACCGTATTCAGATACTTGGAAAGGCTTAATCATATTAAGAAAAGGATTTTCAAGAATTACCTTTTGTTTAAGGTTTCTGACAAGGACAAAGGAAGTTTAAATGCCAATTCCTTGTTGGCAAACTTGCACATCTAAATGTTTGTAATTTACCTACAATTTGTGATTGTTGGCAGATTTGAGACTTTCAAGAGTTTTTTCAAAGTACTTGGTCAACACCAGTCCTTCTTATATTCAGTTGAGGTTAGCACCAGTATTTTCAAGAGCTATGGTCACCAAAGAAAACTGGTTAGCAATTTTTAAATAAATTTTTACAAGCCATTTTTGGATTGTAATTTATGTTAAAAGAAATAAAAATTCATTGTGTTCTAGGCTTTTAAGTTATAGAGCCTTAGAGGATTCTAGTTAATCAAAAACCTATAGATTTTGTGGGTTAACTAGGTCTAATAGGGACACTAGTATTTGATGGTCTTTATTTTGTTGGATTTTGAGTTCATGGATTTCATGTTTGATTTGGTTTATTTCTTACTTTAAGTCTCATAGGGTGATAGGCATGGTTTAAGTCTAGTCAAATTATTTTAGGACATCCTTAAGATTATAAGGAGCTTGTATAGATTGTAACAAAGAACTTGGGTTTGATGAAGATGGGCTTTCCAGTAGCTTTTATAGAAATTAGGCCTTGGCTTGGTCATTTCCTAATGAGTCAAGAATCTCAAGGATTTGGTCTTGATTACGATTTTCAGACACATACCTCTTTTTCTTTTGATTTTGTTTTAGAAGAAGAAGCTTGAAGCTCATCAACTTAAAGTCTAGCTTCATCCTCAGAAGAAAGTTAGGGAGTGCTATCATTTAAGGTTTCAACCAATATGGCTTATAGTTGGGCTTGAACAATTTTTGAGAGTTCAAGAGTTTGGAGTTTTGTGAAAACTTTACAATATCTAGCTAAGTGACCAAGTTTTCCACACCTGTAATAGACATATTTGGATGTTTGGGCTTTTGTTTATTTAGGCTTTTTGGGTTTAATAGTATGTTTGGGCTCAAAAGGCTAATAAAACTATTTTGGATTAGATTTTTTTGTAAAAAGGGTTTTTGGATTTTACAATGGGTTTGTGTTTTCTTTTGGTTTTCTCCTTTCGAGATAGGTTGTTATTCAAACTAGGCACAAAATGGTTCTAACTCCTTTAAGTTTGCTTTTTCTCTAATTTGATCTACTTTTGGAGTTTAAGATCTACATAAATTTGCAATCTTTCTTTCTAGATGAAACTTATTAGTTTACCATAAGTAAGTTGATGATAAGGTACTTGACCATTATACTAAGCTTGCAATTTCAATCTTACCTTATCACCAAGTAGTTATGGTAAACTAGCAAGGAATTTTTGGATTTTACAAAGGGTTTGTGTTTTCTTTTGGTTTTCTCCTTTTGAGATAGGTTGTTATTCAAACTAGGCACAAAATGGTTTTAACTCCTTTAAGTTTGCTTTTTCTCCAATTTGATCTACTTTTGGAGTTTAAGATCTACATAAATTTGCAATCTTTCTTTCTAGATGAAACTTATTAGTTTACCATAAGTAAGTTGATGATAAGGTACTTGACCATTATACTAAGCTTGCAATTTCAATCTTACCTTATCACCAAGTAGTTATGGTAAACTAGCAAGGAACTTTTCCTCATAAAAGACTTGCTTTGCATCTTCCCACTACATAACATACGATAAAAATGTATCTTTGTACCAATGGAAATTGTGCAAGTAATTGTATTTGAAATTGGATAAGAGTTTTGTGGTTTTATCCTTTAGGTGAGATGGATCACCTATGAAATATTTGGTTATGGCAAAGATTAAACTTGCCACGACATTATAGTTTTGTGGTTTTCATCGAGAAGAGGCTCACCATGAACATCTCGTATAATGGCTTGATAAATGGTGGTATGGTTAGCTAGTGTGAGAATATGATCCCACCAGCCTTTTAATTGGCCAAAGAATCCTGCAACAAGGACCATAGGAATTGTATAGTCAAACATAGGACCATGAGTTTGATAAGCATTAGACACCATAGTCATTTATTGAAGGAGATTTAGAATCTGATATTCTAAATACCCATCAATGTTCCATTCCTAAATCAAATTAGAACTATATTTTGCTTAAAGAAAAGCTAGCTTTTCTTCAAAGGTAAGGTTAATAGCAATAAGTCTAGGATAGTACATCTTCAATCATGGTCTCAGTCATTCTACCTTGAGTCATTGTACCTTTAATGACTCTGTATCAAATACATAGGCTTAGGAAGAATTGTCATTAGGTATGAATTCTTAAAGAGTCTGTATTACTTTGCTTGATGATGCATCAATCCTAGCTTCCTGTCAAGCCTACATCTTGAGCATCAAAGCTTGGCAAAATTCATCAAAAGCATTATTTGAAATTTGAAAAGGTTTAAAAATAGGCTTCGAAAGCTTTGTAGCAAAGACTCCTAGTTTTGAAATCTCTTTTGAAACTAAAAAATTTGAAACAATGGCATCCATGTTTGAAAATTAGTTGCCAATTTTTTGCAAAATTTTATTTGTATAATTATTTTTTTCAATTAATTTTTGAATATCTTTCAATGAAAAATCTTCATACTCTTTACATGCTTTGAATAGAGATTCAAGAATAGAAGTGCCTTTGTGCTTGAATTGAATTTCATATGGTGAAGGATGAATTGATTCAATTTTCAAGCCATTCATTAACTCCCCTTGTTGTGATCCAATTTTATCATATATGTCATCTTCTTTAGTAAAAGACAAGGATATTCATATCCCTATTGAAAACATTACTCATCGAACCAATCAAAAAACAAAACATGCTTTTTTTTTTTTAGTCATCTAATCATAATAGTCTTGTTAGACTTCTAGTTTTTTCTTATTTTGAAAATCTTTAAAGAACCATTCTCATTTTTTTTTATTCCATTCACCATAAAATTCTTTTCTTAAAATTTCCTTATTTTATTTCAAAAGACTTTTCTAAATTTGTTTCCAAAACATTGAGCTTAGGATGTACCTCAGACTTTATAGGAAACTAGACTTGTGATGGTAATGCTCTAAGAGACTCTAGAGATCCTATTTATGATGTCGTGTATACAGCTTAAGGTAATTGTCTACCTCTATCTATACCTACAAGAGTAGACTACTTGTTCTAGCATGTGTACTGGATGAGTATTTCGCAGAGTGGCCTTTTTGCAAATAATTTGCAATCTTAGTGTCAAGATGTTCATCCTTACTGAATTCAAATCTAGTGCTTGTGAAGTGTCTAGCAAAAGATATGCTAACACTACCATCATAATGTTGGGTGATCCTAATGACATCAGTTGTCACAAAAGGCTTTAATGAAATAACATTGTCAAGTTTCCAAGTCTCAAGTAAGCTTACCTCATGCCATTTGATATACCTAGGTGTTTGGAGATTGGCTTTATGCATATCTATTTCCCACAAAATTGTTTCTCCATGAACTCCTTGATGAATGGCTTTATTGTTGAATGCCATTTTCATAACCTTATAATATATTCAATACATCAGGCTAAGTGGAATTGATCCTTTAACAAATTAGTTGTTGTGAAGTTTGAGTTGTAGAGTAAGAATGTCAAGGATATTCCTATCATGCAAAAAACCTATGAAATCTAGATAACAATTAAAATAAATTAGACCAAAAGACATGTTTGATTCTATGGTGCCTAAGAGGAAATCTTCAAAGTTTAAAAAATGACAATCTCTAAGAGTAGCAAGAACAAAAGTATCTAACCCTTCTTTAGAAAGGACCTTGATGCCTACTTGGACAATGGAAGTGCTAGTAGTTGTAATGTTTTTGATGGTGTTTGATGGAGGCTGAAGAAAGAAGTCTAATGATTTTAAAGGAATTGGAAAGATGACAATCTCATTCCTCCATTTTGATTATGTAGTTGGTTCAAGTCAAATGATTGAATTGGCTTAATTTGTAAATTTGCCCCTCAGCAAGCTTTGGCATTTGCAAGGTGTTAATAGATTTATCAAAATCTTCAATCAAGACTTCTTCCTGATTGATGACACCTGAAGAAGAGGCTTTAGAATCATGGCTTGATATGAAAGGTTGGAAGATAGTAGACATACTTACCTAGTAAGAGATAGGCCTATTGTTGGAGCTGGTGAAGGTTTCACGAAGATTTCCTTACCTACATCATAAGGACTACCAATGGTCTTACTACCTTGGAAAACCCTCATATGGTTCCTTTTCACTCATATTTAACCTTCTATTGCTCATACTCAGTTTCTCTCTCAACAAACAACTATGGATACTCCCTTTCTCCCCTCAACAAAAAGAAATGGTTATAATACCACTTTTCGTATTAGAGTTTGACCTATGGTGACAGATGGTAACAAATGACATTCATTTTGATTGATCCATATGTTATTATTGGGTTTCCATAGTAAACTTAACCTAATTACTCAATGTTTATTCCCTCAATTATATTGAGTAGAAAATTTTTTAAGTAATTACTCTTCAGTAGGTTACATAAACATTGGTCATTTGAACTCATAACCTTTTAAATTAACCTTGGTAATAAATGTTAGCTTGAATGTAAGTAACCAATAAGTATCTCCAAACATTTATAGATGAGATAATACTCAAATAGGGTACTTTAAATCACCTTATAATTTAATTTAAGTTACATGATTGAATCCTAAGCATAATAGATTAGTCAATTACTCATAACTTTAAATTTGTTATTCAATTGACTAATGAAATTTTTTTTTAATTGGTAATGCCATTTGGATAATGGAGGTCAAATTATGAGTACCCCAATTCATCAAACTCTTATGTGATCATTCGCTTATAGCTAATGGAATTGTATTTCCAATGGATAATCTCTCAAGTTAAGTTAATGTATGAAGAGTCTCGGTTAATATATT
Source organism: Rhizophora mangle (assembly GCA_037832345.1). Taxonomy (NCBI): domain Eukaryota; kingdom Viridiplantae; phylum Streptophyta; class Magnoliopsida; order Malpighiales; family Rhizophoraceae; genus Rhizophora; species Rhizophora mangle. Next base: position 70,046 of record JBAPLJ010001594.1, read on the forward strand.
GGTAATCTAATCTAAATTTGGGTTCTTGAATGTTTGGGTTTAGTCACAATTCACTCATTATATTGAATGGTACCAATTTATGTGAGGTAATCATGTATTGATCTAAGGTTAATATAAATTTATGGACATTAAGCAAATGTCTATGTGATAAAATCTTATCAATCAATGGTTGTCATTAGTGAGTGAATTGAAATGACATATTTACAATTGAGTATGTTAATAATTGATCACCGTATAAGAGATTGCATGGTAAAACCAATGGATTAGCCCTCAACCTTGGAAGCTCCAATAGTGAATATGGGAACTAATTTGGGCGCTACCAAAAAAAAGGGCCAAGAAAACTATTCAAAACCATTGCCTTTGAGCTAAAACCCTTGCATAAAGTCTAACATAAGGGTTTTCAATTCACTAAATTTGTGAGCACTACAATAGATTTAACACAACAGTTTCCTTTACTAATAGTAACACAAATGAAACCATTGCCTAAAGGTGGTATAGGTAGCAGTTTTAAATGATTATCATAGTAGTTTTTATAGTATTTATGCAATGGTTATGAAATGCATACACAATGGTTTTTCACATTTAATAACAATGTTTGGAGGAATAGGTTGCAGTCATCAAAGAAATAGGCAGCAATCATTGGAGAAATAGGTAGTAGTTTTTATTACAATAAGTAGCAATTTTTAAGTAAAATATACAGTGGTTTTTTGATAGAATATGCATTAATTTTGAGTAGAATATACAGTAGTTTTTGAATAGAATAACACACATGAAACTACTGCCTATAAGTGGTTTAGGCAATGATTTCAAATGATTATCACAATGGCTCTTAGAATCTTTATGCAATAGATATGAAATGCATATATTGTGGTTTTTCCACATTTATTAATGGTGTTTGGAGGAATAGGTAGTGGTTGTTAGAGAAATAGGTAATAGTCATTGGATAAATAGACAATAGTTTTTTATTACAACAATAAGATGCAGTTTTTAAGTAAAATATGCAATGCTTTTATGATAGATTATACAGCAGTTTTTTAGTAAAATATGTAGTAGTTTTTGAATAGACTACACAATAGTTTTTTTGTAGAATACCCAATAGTTTTTTGGTGGAATACATAGTGATTTTTTTTTTATAGAATACACAACACTTTTTTTAATACAATACACAACAATTTTTTAATAGAATACCCATTAGTTTTTTTAGTGGAATACACAATAATTTTGTTTATAGAATACATAGTGATTTTTTTAATAGAATATCCAACAGTTTACTATTATAATAGGCAACATTTTTTTAGTGGAATATGCATTAGCTTTTGAATAGAATATGCAATGATTTTTTAGTGTATAATATGTAGTGGTTTCTAACATAATGAGTAGTGGTTCCACTTAGAATATGCATCGCATAAATGTACAAACATTATTGCAAATGTAATTAAACTAAACAATACAAGCAACAACTACTATTTAGTACATCTCACATAATGTTAATGCATTAGAAGTTCTAAATGGTTATGTACACAAATTGTGAAGTCCTTAACCTTGAGATGGAGCATCATCCTTAAGAAGAGAAACATAGCTTTTGATCTAAACTTAGAAATATTTAAAATAACATAAGAAAGTAAAAAGGAGAAATAAATTACATACCAGCAAAGATTAAAATTGGTAAATATCTAGTTTTATATTTTTGTTTTTGACTTATAGATTTTAATGATGGAATTAGTAGAATATTTTGGAATTCCACATAAAGTCACACTTAGTGAATTTCAAAATCCCACTAGCAAAATGCTATGAGAATTAAGTGTTTTTCAATGTAATAACTTGATTGTTGAATTTTCATGTTAATTAAAGAAGTAAAGGAGTATGAATGAACAAAAGTAACTAGACCTTACCATTATGCTTTGCTGAACTTAGCCTACATTATCCATGGCTCATAACTCTATTTCCTATCTCTCTTTTATATGAACAAAAACAACCATATAGAAAAAAAAACTTGTAGGAACTTTTACTAGTGCCTTAATGTTTTATTCAATATTGTGAACTTAATTCTACAGCAAACTTATACTGGAAATATTCTCATTGCCATTAATTTGTTATGGTTACATGATGCAATAATACAAAGGCACATCATTTGGAAAGGTAAGTCCTCATGTTTTTTTTAGTTGCTAATGTACAAAACTAAAAAGAAGAAAAAAAAAAGGAGAAATACCTGAATTCATGGACTATATGTGGTTATTGAAGATAAATGAGCCCTTTGTGTAAATCTTGATCAAAAGCACTAAAAGCATCATCTGTTGAAGGAGTTATTGTTGGGTTTAAAGGAGGCATGTCAAAATTAATGCTTAGCTTTGGATTTTGTTGCTTTAATTTTTTGGAACATTGTATAGAAATGGTGGGCTATTGTTGTAGTTTGCAGTTCCATCCTCTTTTGCAACTCTTATGTCTATACTTCAAGCTTCTTTTGCATCTTATCTTGTACATTGTCCCTACCAAACTACATAAAGTCTTTTGGAACTTGGGCATTATCTTCAACAATTGATTTGTCTTTCAAACTATTGTGGTTCACACCTCTTCCATATAGCCTCACCTTCCTAAAATGCTCCCTTATAACTACAGTGAAGGCATCTGCACAACCTTGGTTACTTGTTCCTTCCCTTTGAGTTCAAAGCTCCTTAATCCAATTATTGATCTAAAGTAAGTCAAGTTATAAGTGAAAAAATATAGTAGAACCTTAGGACATACATGAAAAAAGAAAAGGGAAAAAAAGAAGTCATTTAGAATTTGCTCAAATGTTTGATCTAATAGCTTATATTCCTAGTTGGCTCTTCTTTTGCGAGTAACATTCAATATTTCAAGTCAAGAAGGGGTGTTTTTACTAGGATCCTTAGCTTTTTGATACAAATGCAAACAATGAAATACAATTAAACAAAATTTAAATAAAGTGAATTAAAGGTAAATACTAGTACCATGTTGTAAAAATGTACCAAATCATGGTTAGATATGGACCACAAGGTTAATATAGCACATATAAAACCTGAATATGTTGATGGTGTTTTTGTACCAATTATTCTCAAATCCCATCAAAACTCTTTTTGCTTATAGTGTGCATTCCTATTTACTTTTGTTGATTGTTAATGTTAGTTCTTGTCATTGCCTATAATCATTATTAAGGAGTAACAAGAAGTCAAAATATATTAATATAAACCCAAAGAAAAAGATTTGACAATTAAGGAAGAATAAGATAATATTAAACTATTGATTCTTCATAATTCCATTATTGTAGTAACTATCCAAATTGATCATAATGTATATAAGGTGGATGGTTTCTCAATTTCTCTCCTTTAGCTTTGACTTTTTATTGTACTATCTCTTCAACTTGCACTTATAAGCACTCCAACTTGGTCCAATTGTAGTCATTACCTACTTTCTACCTTCATCAAGAATCTTATACTTATCCTATAACCATTTAAAATATGAAAAAAGTTGATTGTAACCAATACATTTCCATAGAGATAAAATCAAATTATTTTCTCAAAAATTACATAAAAATCAAAAATTACCTCCTAGACTTGAATCACACATTGTCTATAAAGTGAAAGAGAAAATGAACAAAGTTAAAAGAAAGTTGCTTAATTGATGTTCAAAGATTAATAATTGGAGGAAGAAGCTTGGTATACGTGAATTTAAACAACTTAAGCAAAAGAATTGAGATACGGTCACATTTATTGAAAAACTTTAAAGAAAAGAACAAAAACTTAAAAAGAGAAAGAAAAAGAAAAGGGGCTTGGGTTGCCTCCTAATAAGTGCTTGTATTGTCACTAGCTTAATTACCATAAAATCACTGATAGTTGGCATCTTGCATGGAGTATATGACTCCTTTGAGCACCACCTTACTAAAATGTTAGGGCTTCAAATGTTGCCCATTCACCTTGAATGTACCTGTCACCTCACTATGCACCTTAATAGCTCTATATGGATACACCTTTGTCACTAAGAACAAACTAGACCACCTGGACCAAAGCATGCTCAAGAATAACTTAAGACATGAATTAAAAAGCAATACTTGCTAACCAATGTCAAAAGTTCTCTTTTGAATATGCTTATCATGCCACTTCTTGGTCTTTTCCTTGTAAAGTTAAGCACTCTCATAAGCATTCAACTTGAACTCTTCCAACTCACTCAATTGTAACAATCTCTTTTCACCCATCTTCAATTCTTTTACTACCCTATAGGCCTTATGCTCCACCTCTACTAATGGGTGACAAGATTTCTCAAAGATAAATCTATATGGGGACATGCTTAAGGGTGTCTAAAAAGCTATCCCATATGCTTAAAGTGCACCATCCAACTTGTTCAACCAATCCTTCCTTAACTTGACAACAATTTTCTCTGAGGTTAACTTTAACTCTTAATTCATTAGCTCCACATGCCCATTTGTTTGAGGATAATAGGTGAATGTTACCTTATGAGTTACCCCATACTATTCAACAAGGTGTGAAACAAATAATTGTGGAAGTGGGACCCTTCATCATTAAGAATGTCACTTAGGACACAATCTCAAAATGATATATATATATATTTTTTCATAAATCTCATCATCACCAATAAGTCATTAGTTAAAGTTGCAATAACTTTAACCCATTTAAAAATGTAGTCCACCACCACCAAAATATACTAATTGTTAAGGGATGAAGGGAATGGATCCATGAAATCTATTCTCCACACATCAAATAATTTAATGTCCAAGATATTAGTTAATGGCATGTCATTCTTCTTAGACATGTTTTCAACCCTTTAGTATCTATCACACATACTCATAAGTTGTCTAGTATCTTGGTACATGGTTAGCCAATACTATACCTTTGCAACTAACTTGGAAGTACCAAAATGTTTTTCACACTCCATAGAATGGCTATGATGAAGAATATCACTAATCTCCTCCTAGGGCACACATCTCCTAATCATTCCATCAGCACAAAATTTATACAATAGTGGTTCCTCCTAGAAATAGTACTTTACATTGTGCAATAACTTTTTCTTTTGTTGATAGCTCAAATCAAGTGTAAGCATGTCGTCCACCAAGTAGTTCACTAAATCTGCATACCATGGAACAAGTGATATAACTAACAACTACTTATTTTGAAAGCTCTCATTAATGGGTATCTTTATTGCTCATAATTGTCTCCTAATTTGGACAAGTGATCTACAACCACATTTTTTAAGCCCTTCTTATCTCAAATTTCAAGATCAAACTCTTAAAGTAGCAACACCCATTGAATCAGTCATGGTTTATGTCTTTCTTTGCCAATAGGTGCCTAACTTGTACATGGTCAGTATAAACAATCACATTGGAACCTACAAAATATGATCAAAACTTGTCAAAAGCAAGTACCACAACAAGCAATTTTTTCTCAATAGTAGCATAATTCAATTATGTATCTTTTTAAGATATGACTAGCATAATATATATAACATGTAACTTCCCTTCTCTTCTTTAGCCAAGAACAACATTCAAAGTAATGTCAATAGCATCACATGTTAGCTTAAAATGCAAACATCTATAACAACTCCAGCCATGGCCAAGAAAGGACAGCCCAATATCATTGCAATCTCCTCATCTTCTTCCATTTCCAACATAATGAAATCAACAAAATGAAAAATTTCTTTACCTTGACTAACACATTTTCCAAAATATCCATATGGTCCTTCATTGATCGATTAGCTAGCTGCAAGGAAATGGTAGTAGGTTTAGCTTCTTTAATCCACATGTCCTACATACAAATAAAGGAATTAGTCAAAAACTAGCACCTAAATTAGAAAAAACTCTAGAAAAATCAACATCACCAATTGTGCAAGGGATCGAAAAACTCCTTGAATCCTTAAGCTTTGGGGGAAGCTTATTCTAGATAATTGCACTACACTTTTCAGTTAAAGCAATAGTCTTATGATCCTCCAATTTCCTCTTATTTGACATCATCTCCTTAAGAAACTTTTCACAAGCAAGAATTTAAGCTAAGGCATCTGCAAAAAGAATGTTAATGTGCAATTACCTAAACACTTTAAGAAATTTCTCAAATTATTTATCAATCTTAGTTTGCTTAAGCCTCTGAGGAAAAGGAATGGGAGGGACATAAGGTTTGAGTACTGGTGGTGGTGTGGATGGTGTCTCAATATGCTTGACTTCTTTTCGACTTACCTCTTCATGGCTTGCATCAACACCATCCTCCACTATAGCCTTATCATTTTACCTAACTAAGTTTGCTTACTACTTCTCAAGGTGACTACCTTGCATTGCTCCTTTGGATTGACCTTTGTTTTACTAGGCAGGCTCCCTTCACCATGAGGTTGGATCACACATGCTATTTGACCCATTTAAACTTCTAAATTATAGTTGGAAGTAACCAACTAATCAAATTTAGATTCTAGCTACTCAAAATTTTTTGAAGTGGCATTGGCTAGTTTTTCAATAGCTAACTCCCATGTTGGTTTGCTCTCTTATTGTTGCATCATTCCTTGGGGTCTTGGTTGAAAACTAGAAAGATTGGAAAGTTGTAAGCTACTACCTTGATTTCCTTAATCTCTTTAAGATAAATTAGGATGATTTCTCCAACCTAGGTTGTAAGTCAGGGAATAAGGATTATTTTGCTACTGCCTGCTAAAATTTGACACAAATTTTGCTTGTCCAACTTGCACAAAATTAAAACTAAGGTGTGCTCCTCCACACCAATCACAATTCATAGCATTAAAGTTACAAATAGCATTAACATTTCTTGACTTACCAAACATCTTTACCAGGTTATCAACCTTGGCTTTAAGCATATTTCTCCCATCAACTTCATATATGCTTGTAGCTCTTTGGGGCATGCCTCTTTTGTTTGACCACTAATAATTATTGGAAGTCATATCTTCCAATAGCTTATATGCCTCTTCTACTAACTTGCCCATCAAGGCACTTCTTACAGCTACATCTATAGTAATTTTGATTAAATGTGTCAAACCATTATAAAATGTTTGCACTAGCAACCAATTAGGTAAACAATGATGAGGACATCATCTTTGCAATTCCTTAAGCCTTTCCCAAGCTTTATACAAAGACTCACTATCAAACTAAACAAAACTTGTAACATCATTCCTAAGTTTTGTAGTCCTACTTGGGGGAATAATACTTACTTAAAATGCTTGTGATAAGGCATTCAAAGTTGTAAAAGCATCTAGAGCCTTGGACTTTAGCTAGATCTTTGCCTTACCCTTAAGAGAGAAAATGGTCTCAAACAAATAACATTATTACTAACTCTATTAATCTTGATAGTATCACAAATTTCCAGGAAGTTAGCAAGATGTGTATTTAGGTCCTATGGCTCTCCCCACAAATTGATTATTGAACCATTT